>CAVNYN010272632.1:0-59255 GCA_963692815.1 Nyctanthes arbor-tristis | reverse complement strand
CCCCCCCCCCCCCCCCCCCCCCCCCCCCCCCCCCCCCCCCCCCCCCCCCCCCCCCCCCCCCCCCCCCCCCCCCCCCCCCCCCCCCCCCCCCCCCCCCCCCCCCCCTCGTGTATATTTTACCAAGGGGCGAGGACAAATTTCTGTCAAAAGAAGCCATCTGAAAATGCTATTAAGGGAAGGGAAGGGAGTAAAATTGATCACGTCCGGCAGGATTATCCAACAAATGCATACGTGACAAGTGATAATTGAACAACTCACATGTGAATTGTTTTACACATGGGTTATCCAATTATCACCCGCCAAACGTGCGGGGTGCTTAAAACTTATTAAGGAAGTCCTTTAGAATATTGTGAAGATGAACATGGGCACATGGCAGCAGAGAAGAAGATGCAGTGAAGCAAATTTATAGTTTGTCAACATCTGTCGTAATAAGTTTAAATGGAAGTCGCTAGTTTATACGCCCTTAATGTTCTGATACTTCTTTGTAATAATTTGGTTGCGCCCATTTCATCACTTAGTAACATCAGTGTCGACAATGTGCATGCTGCTAAATCTTGGACAACTCATTTCCTACTAAATGAGGCATGTTTGGTTCTTACCGGATTCAACCACGGCAAAATTTTAATATGAAACTAGTTCAATCCATTTGCTATTAGATCTATTGCATTATTCATAACAAAAACTGACGGCATAAGAAAAACTGCAAGTCAAAACACCCAAGTCAACACACCCGAAACTGCAAGCCAAGACACCCATTATTAAAAGCATAATCTACATAAGATACAATCTTACAAATTCTAGCTCTTCTGGTGTACACCCAAAAGTACTTCGCAGAAGATCTCAAGATATAGGTCTCAAGGTACTCCTAAACTATGGCATTGGCCGCACTGGCAATCCTAGGCCAAAGATCAGCACACTCCTTCCCAATTGGACCCGTGATTGCAGAACCTAATGCGATAAGAACCCACATTAGATTACAACATACAATGTAACATTATGACGATCAATTGCACCATTTCAATCTGGAAAGAATAAAAATACAGGATAATAACAAAAGAATTAACATACTGAATTTGGTTATTATTCACACATTACCTTTCATTTCTCCCTTTGGGTTTACTATAACACTAGCATTATCCGCAAAGAAGACAAGTAGATTGATAAGCACTATGTAACAGTCAAATAATGAGCACTATGAGGCAGTTAAATTATAATTAACAGTTCTTCAGAAGCATTGTAGTAAAAGATAATACACTTTCTAACAATCCAGTCATAGAACCACTTGTAGATTCTACCAGTGATAACCACAATGGCATCTTGGGTGGTGCTAAAATAGAGAAAATAGACAACCAAAGGACATGTAGGGTCCAAATGGAGCGGACATGATTTCCAAGAGAATACTCACATCCGTAACGAGGGACGCTTTTTAATATACCAGACAAGTAACTGTATCAGCACCAACATATGCAGATGGATGCCTGACTTATGCCTGGTGTGTGTGCATGTGTGTGTATACATACTGACGCCAAACTTTTTCCCGAGTTAATACAGTCTCGGAGATTGGAGAAACTATTATATATTGGGTCCAAATGGAGCAAATGTAATCCCATAGATAACATCACATCTGTAACGATAGACTCTTGTCAATTTACCAGACTAGTAACTGTATTAACCATGGAAGGAGAAAAGTTAATACCTGACTAAGTCTGGTACCTTTTTTTCTCATCAGAAGCAAGGGCATCCCATACTCTCTTCTATGAATAAAGAGCACTTAAAAAAAGGAGAGAGGGGTAAACGGTCAAATAAAATATACCAATCTTGAGAGAAATGATAAAAGATAATTTAGCATTTACCATCCGATTTAGGGGTGGATTGGCATTTAGATGTAGCTGGTCATGGGAGGTACAGAGAAACCTAGGACTTTAAATACTCCTCGGCACCACGTTACCAGCACGTAAACAAGAAAACAAAAGAACATCCTTGCTAAATATCAGAACTTTAAATGCTAAAGAAATCACCTTTTTGGCATTTAAACTAAGCTATTCAAGCTCTTAAAGAAATGTATCAACCTTGACAGAGTGAGGTCCAATGAAGCAAAGAACTCACTTGGTATTATGATTGATGGGGTTTTAGTGTAGCTGGACTAGGAGTCATATCATGTCTGTATACATGACACAAGATGTTGATGGAAGATAGACATCAACATGTCGCCTAACCAGCTAATTTCATTCTTCGGCAAATTGTTAAGCATAATACCAAAATCTTATATATTTCAAAAGGAACAGCTAAAATGCTAATTATAGAATTTTGAAGCATAAACAGTAAAGGAAATGAAAAAACAGCATTACTAAAACATCCATCTGGTATTGTTACAAGAAATAGAACAGGTGAAAACATGTATCAACCTTGACAGAGGAGGTTCAAAAAGAAAAAAGAGAACTACTCGATCTTAGATTGATAGCATTTTGCTATAGCTGGTCACAGGAAGCATCGTGGCATGTATGCGATACCCAAAAATGTAATGGGATATGCACAACTCCAGACGCCGCTTAACCAGCTATAGTGTTTGCTCTCCAACAAACTGTTCCACATTTCCAAATATGGACCGATTAAACTCAGAAGCCTTTTATGTTATATATAAAAAAAAAAAAAAAAAATCAATGCTAAAATCCTAGTGAGAGAAGAACAATTCCATGTCCAAAAGGAAGAAGACGAGATACTTGTATTAGAATATTCAACTTGCAAAATAAGCAATAAAAAAGGACTATTAAGCATCGAACGGAAGAGAGGACAACCGTGACAAACATAGTCAAGATCAGACTTCGAAATACGTGTAAACGCCGTCCTTTCGGCGCCACGGCTTGCGCTACCTCACGATTACAGCAGGCATCACCTTTTTCCTCAGGTCGGGCTTTCCCTTCTTCACGGTAGCCATCACCATATCACCCACACAAGCTGAAGGGAGCCGATTCAGCCGAACCTTTATACCTTTTACGGAGATAATATAAAGATTCTTGGCGCCCGTGTTATCTGCGCAGTTCACCGTCGCTGCCACTGGCAGACCCAGCGACATCCGGAACTTATTTCCGGCCGATCCTCCCCGCCCTATTACCACATTTTCACACTGTAAATGTCACAGTACAAAATCAAAAGCGCAAAGAATCGGAACAGGGGAAAAGTAGTTCCTGAATACACCCACTTCTCTTCGACATTGTGGCCTTCTGCCTGCAAACATTAGGGTTTCAGCTGAACAAGGAAGGAAATATATAGGAAATGGCGGGCAGCCAAATTGAACTAGGGTTTCTACGTCAGTATGTTAATTACTGGTAAGGACTTGATCTTCTAGAATTATACCATGTTGGTACTTCAAATATATATTTGATTATTTGCATCCCAAATTTTGTTCCGGGCAGTGTGTTTTAAAATTTTAATTGCCATAAATGATAAATATATTTTTAATCTTAACCTATTGTTTCAAGGATAAATCTATTTATACACGTACAAACAAACATATAGAATGAGGTAAAACGGTGATATTACTCCCATTTATTAACGTATGGGTAAAATTATCAGTTTTACCTCATATATAGAGTTATATCTGTAAACTAATTTGTATGTAAATAAGTTTTTTTGAACTTGAATAAAGTTCAACTTCTTGTTACTATTTTTATTTTTACCCACCCCAATCCCCAACAGAATGAAAATAAAATTGACAACATACAATACAATACAATTATTGTAGTTAAGTATGAATCATTATTAAATTATATTAAATGTAAACAAGATTCCTCTAATTCTTCTACATAGCAGAAGGTTGAATTTTTACAAATTAATCCCTGGCCCTGGTTCCTTCATCTTTCCAGTTCTGTCCAATATCGCATACCAAATGAGCCTCTAGGATAGAAGATTAGGACTATGAGAATGAATAAGTGAAGTAGCTATAGCAAAAGACTGCAAAGATGAAAGATTTGATTGGAACTGGATATAATACAAGCCTTCATGGATATTCACCATCTCCATGATTGCTGCATTTTGCCTTGAACGCTGCAATATTATCAGATGAAAAGCTTCATGAGAAGAGACCCAAAAATGCACATACATCACGGTTCTTGAATCGGCTAGCTCACTCGGGCTATCTTTATTATTTTTACTTCACAGAGAACTTTGAGGTCTGTTTTACTTAAGAAAGCTTTGAGACCCAGAAAAAAGATGCATGCATACAATGGAAAAAGAACAGAAGATAGCAGACCTGTATAAAAAGGTCAAATGACTTGCATTCCCCAGAATTATCGAGTAAAGCCTCTGTCGGGCAAGATCTGGTGTTAAGTACTGTTAAAGGGCACCCAATATCCCAGCCCCCACAGTCGCAGTGCCCTCCAGAAATCCATCTCTCAGTAAGACTCGAGGGGCCGCCAATTCCGGTTCTAGGTCCGCCATGAACACCTGCTGGAATTATAACATTCACGCTCGCTGAGCATTCTTCACAATTTTGTGGACAGTGTTCTAAATATACTGAGGCATTATTCCGAGATTTTTTGAGAAACTTCAATCCCCACCCTCCAATTTCTGCCTCCTTATTTGTGCAAATTTGGCGTCTTGAGATAATGGCAGCCAACTCAAGATTTGGCACATCTTGATTTTCTATATATGCCTCTACTGGAGATAGATCTTCAACATTTGCTACTGTTCCTCCCAATTTGGAAGATGACCTTTGCTTATGCGAACGACTTGACCTGAAAACATCTGACACCTTCCGAGTCAATCTCTTTTTCTGCCAGCCACAACTCTCATGTTTCATCTCTTCCACACTAGTATCATCAAAACCAAACAGAATAAACCGAGTTTCCATGATCTCCGCATTGTTTGAACAGAAAGTAGTTGAAGCTGACACTCGCATGTTCCCGACAATTTCTGGACCAAGCTCAAGTATATCGCGTTCTTTACTGACATTTTTTGTAGAATGAAATGTGTAAACATAGTCCGAACCTTTGTTGTTGGGTGACTCGACCTTAAATGCGTTGGCTACATAAACCTCTTTATTATTATCCACGGAAAACACATATCGTGGTAGCCCATTCTTCCATGTGCATTGAAGCATTCCCTTAGACAAAGTCACAGATGTAGAAGATGATGAATGATCCGAGCAGATACTACTTGTGCTTGACGCAGATACAATCCTTTTTTGCACAGGTGTAGCTGCATATCCATGCATATTCACATATTCAGAACAATCAGCTTCACTGATTTCAAGTAAACTCCTCCCATGGTTGGCTTTGCTTTCTATGGGCCTGAATTGTTGAAACAATGGGCTCTTTAATATGTTAACCATACTCTTGTTGCCGCTAACGGTGGAGTTCATCCACTCATTAGTTGAGCTTTCTAAGACATTCTTCATTTCAACCGGAAAAGGGCATTCTATAAAAAGTCTGGTGATCTGATCATGTGAACTCGCGCAGTTAGTTTCTGTTTTGCTAGTCAAGTAATCTGACAAAGTATCCACTTCTGAGGCAAAATTACAGGCTGCTTCACTTAATCTGCACCTAGAAAACAATTCAACATAACCAAGAATGTATTTTTCATCTATGGTTATGATATGCTTTGGAATTTTATTATGCAAGTGATGATTGCAGTGAAGGAATAAATTCTCTCTGAAACTCCTGCTGCTTGTTGATCTCCTAAAGTTTGATACCAATTTGTGTTCTGCCTCTAACTCTCCAGTAATTATTTTAGATGAGAGACTTCTTTCTGCTGATTCTATATTATTGACCACATACTGCAGATGGTCTTCTCCATCTTGGCCGTCTTTTGCCATGTCGATATTTTGCATACAACTCCAATAGAAAAATAAGACAATGAAAGCATAGAAACTGCTTTTTCACTTCTTTCTTCCAGCTACTTGTCCGTACACAGTGCTAAAGGTTGAGAATCCAGTATTGAATGCCCAACCGTGTAAATTGATACTCCAAAGCAATCTGAACACCGGGGACAGAAATTATTTATAATCAATGCATTGTTAAGGAAACTAAAAATCAAACAGCAAGAAAATGTTCAACATGACTCAATGATACTTGATAATTCTAAAATAGATCTTTGGATATACCCACAAGAGCATATTAGCATAGCAGGGCTGCCAAATGAAATCTGCTAACTTTTTCTTACAATAAACAGCATATAACACGGGCAATAGTAAGTTTGTTTGACATTATTGACTATGTGACTGTATTTGGGTAGATATAAGATGCTAGTTTGCTGACATGAAAAGCATAAAATGGTGACTGATCACAGAATTCATATAAAAACTATTAAGTTCATGAATTCAGTGCAAGGAATTATGACAGGAATACTTCATAGCCAGAGGCAGAGACAAACATCAAGTAATGGATTTCTTGAATTGTTGGAAATACACAGCTGGAAATAAGTTTAGGTTCTATACTTAATTTCCAGCACAATTCCCAAGGATTGTGATCCTTGTGGAGAAGCTATATCTCTTGGAACATATTCAACCCCTCATTTAAATCTATAACCTTTAGCAAATACACACAACTCTTCAACCCCAAATGTCCAATCAATACTCATAGTAAACACCAGATAACATTAAAAGTTGCCACTTTCCAACACCCAAAAAATGATACTGAATAACACTGCAAAGTGCAAACTTTACAATTACCATTTTGCTCACCATAGAATCGGATTCAAAGATTGAAACTTGCTTCACTTCAATATTATCTGATCAGGCTCTGCCTCTGCTTCAACTTCCTCTTCAATAACAGCAGAAAGCCTTCCAATTAGCAAATCAAGAGTTCCCTTTTCTTGATAGATAAATAGTAGTTACAAATATAAATAGTTCCAACAATAATTAAACAATCATATGTGAAGAGACGCTGTTTGGAGAAAACTGAAAATCAAAATTCCAGACTTTGCATGGTAGGTCCCAGGGGTTTGCAAATCAAGAGTTCCCTTTTCTTGATAGATAAATAGTAGTTACAAATATAAATAGTTCCAACAATAATTAAACAATCATATGTGAAGAGACGCTGTTTGGAGAAAACTGAAAATCAAAATTCCAGACTTTGCATGGTAGGTCCCAGGGGTTTGCAAATCAAGAGTTCCCTTTTCTTGATAGATAAATAGTAGTTACAAATATAAATAGTTCCAACAATAATTAAACAATCATATGTGAAGAGACGCTGTTTGGAGAAAACTGAAAATCAAAATTCCAGACTTTGCATGGTAGGTCCCAGGGGTTTGCAAATCAAGAGTTCCCTTTTCTTGATAGATAAATAGTAGTTACAAATATAAATAGTTCCAACAATAATTAAACAATCATATGTGAAGAGACGCTGTTTGGAGAAAACTGAAAATCAAAATTCCAGACTTTGCATGGTAGGTCCCAGGGGTTTGCAAATCAAGAGTTCCCTTTTCTTGATAGATAAATAGTAGTTACAAATATAAATAGTTCCAACAATAATTAAACAATCATATGTGAAGAGACGCTGTTTGGAGAAAACTGAAAATCAAAATTCCAGACTTTGCATGGTAGGTCCCAGGGGTTCCTAATCCTTGAATTCTGATGGTTCCATTAAACGTCTGACCCGATTTCTTCAGACATACGGATTGAGCTACGAATAGAAAGGCGTATAAAAAAAATACAAAGGAAGAAAAAGAATGGAGAGAATAGTGCTCGAGCTGTAGCGCATGATAGATACAGGAGTCCACACATAACATGCCCACCAGACAGCAAAGGGCACCACCACCTAAAAATGTTACGAGTTATAATTTTGACATGTAACAAGTTGGATTTCTCTGATAACTTCATTTCACGCACTATAGTTCGACGCCGAAATGGTAGACAATTTTTGCTATATATTACACTTGTTATAATTGTATTACACAAATCATAAAAGACGTATTATCATTTACTCATAGTGGACACCTAATAATAGGATCTTAGAACCTGTAGTAATGGTGGATAATATAGTACATTGTACAAGCGCCCACTTTGAATTTGTGTTCAAGGTGGTCTATTTTTGAATTTAAATGTATAGGCGTGTTTTATAAAAGTTAATATGTAAGCTTTTATGTGCTGGGGTTGGAGGCCTTCAGTGGTGCCAATGGAATTTAATGCATAATAGTAATACTCATGTGGTCACCTCTTTTCAACGTAGAAGAAGTAGAAGACAGATAGAAATAGTTTAATGGAATCATGTATATTATGGTCTAATTGGTAGTGACAATTTTATAGTTTGGACTTTTGATCCATGCATTTAAAGGTTGGTTTTTTTGTTTTATATCTAGAAGTGTTCTAAAATGGCGTGAAATTTGGTTTTCACACGTCATCATGATTTGCACACTTTTTTCATGCTTGGTGCTCTTAAACGCGTTTAAACTCAATATTTGATCTTGACACTTTCACGTATCGCACTTTTTAGAATCTTGATATTTAAGGATCATATAATTATCATTTTCACAAATTTGCTTTACTTTTTTTGTTTGTTAACGGATCTTTGACCGAAAAACAATTTGTTTTATCTCTTAAGTTATCTTGTTCTTGATATATATATATATGAGGTAGAGAGAAAATAAAATGTATAGCTTGAGGTTGAGAATGCATTTTAACCAGCAAAGTCATTCCATCTAAAACCAGATAAAACTTGGAATTTGAGACATTTGAAAAGTTTGAAATGTTAAGGATATATTGTTTTCTACCAATAAAAAAAAAAAATTCACGCAATCTTCTTACGCGGCATTTCTATACGTTATTGGAAAATGTATGTGTCCACACAATAGACACGGAGTACTTGGGATTGGTATCATGTTTCTCTTAAAGTTTGAAATCTATATGTGGAGATCATTCTTGATGGTAGAGTTGAATTATTGTCCTCTCTACCTAAAACTCCACTTTGTTAGTGATGCCCTATCTTCATCCTTTTCTATCATTTTCGACACGAATGTTTTATTTTGTTGGGAGTTACGTTAATATAGTACTCGAGTGATTTTATAATAGTATTAGTTAAAAAATAAATAAACAAAATTGCCTATTTTTCAAAAACTAAAATAAATGGCTCAATCTTAAGATTTATGTTCTCGTAATAGCCACCATCTTGTAAATTATTCAAATTTAAAATTGAACTAATTCTATTCAAAAGTAGTGTACCAATTTGTATTCACGGAATTGATATGTTTTGTAGCTATTTTCTCCTACCAAATTTGTCAAAAAGTTAAACTTATACCAACCATCTACATATATATATATACATATATATATATTTTATAAATAATCATTTTTTATATTTTCTATAATCTATCTCCACCTTTTCACCCGACATTTCCGGGAAAAAAAAAAGGAAAAAAATCTACATCCAACAGGAAAAATAGCTAAAAAAAAAAAGTAGCTCTAAGAAACAAGCCGTGAGTCCTATTCGAGTATCGGGCCAATAATTTGCTCTAACTCCTACATATATATGTATTTGACCTATGGTATAGCAATAAATATTTTCTTGTCTTATCCTAGTAAGTATTTGAATTTCAAGTTTTCAAAATTTTAAGTGAGTGGGACCAAATAAATTTGTATATATGCGAATTGGCTGGTTCTAACAATAATAAAAAATAAAAATAAAGAATGATTTTTTTTCCTCCTATCCATTCCCAAACTGTGATCGATCTTATTTTGTTATGATTTTTAAATAAAGGATGCATTAATCAATGTCTTATTTCACTTTCTTTTGATCACCTAATGGAACAGCATGAGATATGATATAAAGTGATGTCCGAAATTTTCTCTTATCTATTTCTTGTTAGTTGTTCAAATGCGATAAAAAATAAAATAAAATAAAGTTAGAGTAAACATTGTACCAAATAACAGAAAAAGATAAAGAGCCGGGATTGAGAACCATGTTCTTGTCTCAGCACGTTTCCCAAATTCGTGGCAAAACAATGTATTACATATTTATGAGAAATACTATTTGTATATAGTTAATGTACAAAATTTGTACACACTCCAATATATTATTATTATTTACTTAAAAGTAATATGAAGCCCAATAGCCAACTTTGTATATAAATTTTTACACTTTATACATACGAATATCACGTGAATATGAAGCCCAATAGCCAACTTTGGCAAATAGCGCAAATAGACCCTAACTTATGGATCTCTTGCGTAAATGATCCATGACCTTCAAATGTTGATGCAAATATTTCTAACTTCTAAATCATTGGGTTTGCGCATCCGTATATAATCCATCAATATGGTGGCCCGATGCAAATATTTCTATCTTATTCGTCCTTCTTCCAGTATAATTCCTCATTCATTCGGATCGGGAGAATGCAAATAATAATAATAATAATAACAACAATAATAATGAAAGGGAAGTAGGGTAAATTTTTTGTATTTATTTATTGAAACCCCAAAACACACGAGACGAAAATTTTTGCTGCCGTTCAGGATGTTTTTGTATTTTTCAATTTTTAATTTTTGAGTTTTGAATTAATCTTTGTTCGTTCGCGTCTCGTCCTCGCAGCTTTCGATCACCACTTGGCACCCCGCATAAACCCCATCTGCGATTGCCCACGTTTTGCCTTTTCTATCCGTTTAATCCCATCTGGATACCCACGGAGCCGCAATACACGCTGTGCTTTGTTCCAGTAAGTCTCTTTCTGTTTCTCCACTTGTATTTGAACAATTTTTTGGGTTGTATCTGATATTCGGATTTACTTCTGACCTTACAGTTTCCGGTAAAGTTCCGGAGGAACCTGTCTTCTCCAACAAGTCTGGTTTACTTTTCGAAAAGCGTTTAATCGAGCGACACATCTCGGTGTACCCTCCCTCTCTCTTTTCCTATATAGGTGTGGCATTGTTGAGTACTTGAAGTTCTGGGGAAACATTATTTAAGATTTCCGATATAAAAATTTTATTTATCGTCCCGCAAACTATCAATTTTTGTGAAGTAACTAATGCTTTTGTTGAATGTAGTCTAAGTAATAATGAGAGTTTTTCAAAATATTTTTTATGATTAATTGAAAGGCGGGTTGGAGACACTATTAGTTGAATTTTCTGCATATTAGTGATTGTTGCTTTCTGATTTATTGATTGTTATTAGTATTTATTTATTTATTTTATCCATCTCTCTTTAACAGAAGTTGTGTGCCTCCCATGTTTTTGTTTCCTTTTATTTGATTAGGATTATGGAAAATGTCCCATTACTAGAGAGCCGCTCATGTCGGATGACCTTGTCCCTATTAAGACTGGAAAGGTACGGTCTTTGCACAATATACTTCTACTTTTAAGTACATGGACTTGTTATCTAGCTCTATTGCTAATGGTTTCCTGAGATTCTTTTATTGTTCCTTTATGACTTTTTAACGGAAAGCAGTTTAGAGCATAGTCTTATCAAGTTCTTGGCAGATTGTGGAGCCCCATCCAATGCAAGCTGCTAACATGGGATGCTGGGAATGTTTCAAACTGTAAGTATTTATGTTCCTTGCTCTTAGTCTTTGTGGCATTAATCTTTTTGCAGCTTTTAGCCATTTATCTGGATCTCGTATCATTTTCTAATGGGATATTTTCATTAAAAATAATGGGTGTATAATTTATAAATACATGAGTAATGAAAAATTGGTTTCAGAAGCTCATTTGTCTACCTCCTCAGAGATTAGGTTCCAGTTTCTATTTTCATCTCACTGTCCACTTAAGATGTTTTTCTACAGTCAATACTGGAGGTAACACTTAAAATTTTCTGGACCTTTTGAGAGATTTAAATGATCCAGAGAGATATGTTAAAACTGAAGTCACATTGATGTGTGAAGATTGTATCTTACCTTCTGATTTTAACAGCACCATGCTGAAGAACCGTTATACAAAACTCCAAGACCTTTTTCCTCTCATAAAGAGTTGGTCACCAAGTCAAACTTCAATACCAACCACATATTCTCTATAAAAATATTATTTTTCACATATTCTTGTAATCTCTCCCTAGTTATCCTCCACACACTCTCCCAAAAATTCTACTTTAATAAAATCACTTCTAAAAAGGCTCCAAAGAACAAGCTTGAAATTAAATACTTCTAATCTGTTGCTTCAGTGGATCATTTTACTGCTGAATCTAGACAAGCATCTCAATAGGCTAAAACAGTACTCTTTCCTAATTACGATAGTAATATTGCTGGAAATTGGGTCCATTTTGCACTATCTAGATTCCTTGACCCGTTACTCTAATGTTCTTGTTGGTATCTGCTCTTGAAATAATTGTACACTAGATTCAAATTTCTCTTATTATTTCATTAGGTTTTTGCAGCTCACCATTGAGCACCGATTTTCTTAATATGCATTCCCCCCTGAATTTAAGCAGTGATGCAGTTAAAGTCGATATTATTTTTTAACTGACACTTCTTGGCACTTAACTGTCTCGATTCAAACCAGGAATGGGATAAATTGATGCTATCTTATGTTGAATTGGAGAAGCAGTTACATATGGAAAGGCAAGGCTTAGATGATGCCTTGTATGAGGTAGTTCAGTGTATTAACCTAATCAAAGTGCTTAACTTTTATTTTGTGGCTTCTTTTGTGAAGTATTCCTACTTTGCAACCTTTTTCAGTTAGATTGTCCTGTGCCTTTTTCCTTGCGCTTATTTTGAGGCCTGAACAAATATGTACAATATGTTCACATGCAAAGTTCAAAGATGTTTCTACTTTTTAGCATTATTTCCTTCCCCTCGTCATTGCCACTCGTTCTACATTCTACTGAACCTCCTAGAATTATATCTTGGCTAGATGGGAATAAATGAAAATTTTTAAAATGCTTAAGGGTTCCATATCGTCTTGTAAACCTTTGGGTTTTTGATTGACATTGTGAGATTTCACATATGTATGCATGTAGTCGCATGCTGCTTCCTTGTGGCCACTGATTTTAAGTTGCCATTCAGCATGATGCCGCATGTCGTGTTATTGCACGGCTAAAGAAGGAAAGGGATGAGGCATGGGCATTATTGCCACAGGCTGAAGGACAGATACCCATGTCAGTAGTAGCACCACAGGCAGTTTATACTGCTGCCTTAACCAATGGGAAAAGAGGTTCTTGGCTTTTTGTGTACTTGGGTTTATCTATTTAACTTGCATAGATTTAGTTGCTTATTCTGGTTTCCATTGCTTATTCTGGTTTATCTATTTAACTTGCATACTTTTAGTTGCTTATTCTGGTTTTCATTGCATACTTTTAGTTGCTGAGGATAATGAGATGGGTTCCGATCTAAGAAAACTTGTCCAGGGATTTCAAATGCTATCATTTCTGAGCTCATGGACTGTAATGCTGCTCTTTCACAACAAAGGAAAAAACGGCAGGTAATGCCTGTAGTGTAGAATTCTGGCTTCACAAGATAGTGATGGCTGTATATTCTAATTTGATATTTTAGTGGCTGTTTGATCCTCTTTATGTAATTGACTTATAAAGAGGAAATTATAATGAGGTGAAATGAGTGGTGTAGATTTAATGGAAATTTGAAATTTGTGGTTATAACTTATAAATAAATAGTTGTCAAATGACGCTCTTCCGATCTTGATAGGTGAAATTATAAAGAGATATGTTAAAGAGGATCAAACAAGCTCTAAAAACTTCTCTTCTGGTAATTATTCTGCTCTCTTGTGTTTATTTATTTTTACAGATACCTCCAACTTTGGCTTCTGTTGAATCCGTGGAGAGATACACTCAACTGAATAGCTATCCTCTTCATCAAACAAACAAACCAGGCATATTATCTCTGGACATCCAGTACTCCAAGGTATTTTATTTGTTAATCCCTTCTTCTGGACATCGTTTCTTGCCAAACTCTTAGGCAGGACATTAATTGGCTACCTGGAGTTAGTAGGGTTCTATTTTTCCACCCTTCTATTTTTCTTTTTCCAATTATCTGAACCCCCCCAACCCAAAAAAAAAACCCGGGGGGGGGGGGGGGGGGGCTTTCCCACAAAAGGGACTATTTTAAAAGCTACAGTTCATACCTCCTTTGAAGCTTTCACATGGAATCATATTTAGATGCCACTGTAAAGAAATGACCCTGTATTGGTGGCTCCCTGAATTTTATTCCTTATCAAGGTTTCAATTGGATGGATCGAATTATCCATCATAACAGAGTATTAAACATATGTCATATTCACTAATTTCTCTGTTTTGTTGTTTTAGGACATCATCGCCACTGCTGGTGTTGATTCAAATGCTGTGGTCCTTGATAGACCTTCTGGGCAGATAATATCTACACTCAGTGGTCACTCAAAGAAGGTGTGTTGAACTGTTGTTCTTTCTTCTGCAAGTAGGTGATATTTATATTTTTTCTTAGATTATTTGGGTTCTGCTTTCTGATCGATCGCTTTCTTTTTTTTTCTTTTTTAACTATAGTTTGTGAAGGTTACAAGCGTTTGTGTGTGTGAATTAGTTGTTACCGGCTCTGCTGATAAGGTACACATTAGAAGCTGTTCAAATTTGTAAAGCGCAATAATGATTCATTTCGATTTTTCTTTTGATAGCGCTATTATGTGCAATATAAGTAAAAACTATTTTATCAGCACACATAAAAGGGCACCAACATTATACTGGTGGCTATAATACAACTTATAATGATCAAAATTATTTTCGCTTCAGTTTGTTTTATTTGTAGCGATGTTCGTTGATGTAATTTATTTATTTTTTTATTAGTTGTTTGCTTTAAATCCAGTACTTGATTTATGCTCTTTGCAGACAGTTCGTCTCTGGAAAGGAGCTGAAGATGAAAATCATAATTGCAGTCATATTTTGAAAGATCATACTATCTCAGGTAATCAAACTTGGCCTGTTTCTTGCCATAAACACGTGTTACATGGAGATGCGCCATATCTTTTCTTTTGATTTATGCCCCATGAAAGGCATGACACCACAATTTGTGTGTGAATGTTTTGAAATCTGAGCTGGATCCTTTGTCTATTTTAGGAGATGTTGAATGTTGCACGCAATAAATTACTTGTTTTAAATTTTATCTTCTTACACCTCAGTGCATTTTGTTGTAACTTGGATGTGTTTAACTTGTGCATTCAGCACAGTATTGTTGGGCTGCACATCTGGATATGTTGCATGTTAGTGGTGATTTCTAATGTCAAAATGTAAGTCCAATTGGATCCTTCAGGCCATCAAGCTCCTTTTTATATTGTGAAAATGTAATAAATGCAACATATAGAGAAACCTGATTAATATTGTCCATATATCACTGAATTTGGATATTTGATGCTGGATGCTTGCAAATGTACAATGCATTTAGTAGATTTTAAGGCAATGTCCAGTGAAAGGCATGTTCTTTGGTTATGTTAGCATCTAGAAGCTTCTAGTCTTCCCTACTGACATCAGTATATGGAAATTGGTGTTTTAGTTCCCTGTTCTGTTGGTCAATTTAGACCAAGGGTCCTAGATTCATGGGATGCAAGGCTGCTGCTGAGAAAACCCTCTGTGTGCTAGTGTCGCTGCATCTGAGAGGCTAAGGATAGAATTTTCAAACAGATGCCTAAGGAATACTATTACCATTTTATCCTGGTTTTTCAAGTTTTCAAATTATTATTATAGGGAATTTTTCAAAATAACAAAAAGAGACTTTTAAATTTTCAAAATGAAATCTCATAGTAGAAATCATCAATGTAGCACAATTGACCCATAAAATATCAAAATTGCCCTTAATTTGCACCCAAAAAAAGGAAAAAGGAAAAATGTTCCAGTGCACATTGCAGAACCTCCCTTCCCTAGTGGAAAACTCTGAAATCTCATCCACTAACACCCATTACCCATGCCGCCAAAATTGTCACACACCATCAAGCCTCTGTGGCGGCACCTCCCCACAAAAACTCCAATCTGGTCACCTATATGTAAAAAATTGGATTATTTATTATTAAGCCTCTTTGCACTCATCTAGCCGGCAACCCATTTTCAATGATGATGCCTTTGAACCCCACTGTGATTGCTTCTGTATCAAAACCAAACACCCCTTAAGCTGAATCCATTCCATTTGAAATTCGACTGTTTGTATGAGTAGGCATTCTACGTGGAATGTTTGCCCGCATTGGATGATTTCCAAAGTTTTCTTTGGTGCGAAGGAAACAAATAAAATAACAATATGGAAAATCCCAATGGTTGTTGCTGAGGGGGGTGACGGAAAAATAGGCGGTGGAGAAGTGGGGTGAGGTTACCATTGGTTAGAGGAAAATAGGTGTGGAGAAGGTTTCAGATCTGCAGTACCATGGTGGGAGTGGGAGAAAAACAAGCCATGGATTTGAGTGCATGGCGGCATGTAGGGTTGGGGTTTGTGAAGAGAGACATAGAAGAGAAGGGTATTTTGGGATGTTTCTGCCAAAAAGTGTCATTTTGACATTTTGAAGAGCTCTTTTGACACATTAAAAGTTACTTTATGTTTATTTGGCAATTTTCTCACTATTATATATTGCTTCTATCTCACAAAGATAGTCTAATTCCAGTTTTCACAAATACTAAGAAAAGTGCAATTAATAGTATTGGAAATGTATAATTTAATATCATTTCCCTAATATACCCTTTCATTTATAAATGTTCCACATTAAATAATACAATTTTTTGGATTACAATGCACGTTAAATAGGGGCATAAAAGAAAATTAAATGTTCCACATTAAATAATACTATTTTCTGGATTACAATGCACGTTAAATAGGGGCATAAAAGAAAATTTAAATTCCAACTACTTTGATAAGAAAGTTGACTATTTTTAGACGGATCAAAAAAGAAATTTGGACCATCTTTGTGGGACGGAGGTGGTATAGTTCTTATCCTCTGCACACTTCTTTACAGTCTTAAATCACTTCCACATGGTGATGAAAGACCTAAAGCGGATTTATTAGTTAGTACCATGAATTTGGAAATTCTGGTTTGCGGGTATCCTCTGAATAAATTATTTATATCTTGGCGGCATTGGGTTGCCATTAGACCGGCTCGTGTTGCTTCATATTCCTTCATTTGGGTGCTTGACATATTGTGAAGTCCAGTAATTATTCACATTAATGCATTATATAAAAGTGCTCACCTTTGCTTGTTCTCTTGCTGAATCAATGGAAAATCAAGTATTTTGCAAATATGACAGTTCTGTGATAAGGATGCTTCAATAATTCTCTGAGCTAATTTTCTAATTGTATGCTTGTTCAAATTTATTCATGCATTTCCACCAATTCAAGTCTAATATAGTTGTGAACCATGACAGGTGCAATCTGTTAGGGTACATGCTACCAATAATAATTACTTTATGACAGCTTCTCTTGATAACATACGGTGCTTTTATGAGCTTGCATCCGGTTTATGTCTTGCATAGGTCTCAGCCCTTTTTATTCTTACATTCAAATGCCGACCTACAAAGATGTGGTTCTGTTACCTCTGGTTTAGGACATTTTGGGTTTTTTTGCAGGTTAAAAACAGACATTTTGGGGTTTTCTCATTCTGAAGGCTAACATCCGCAACTTTTCACCCTGATGGGCTCATCTTGGGAACGGGTCCCTCGGGGTCTCTAGTTAAGATCTGGGATGTGAAAACTCAGGTTTGGCCATACTTCTCTTGACCAGTTAAAATTATCTTCTATTTCTTTATATTATATATTAGTGGTCCTTTTCGTTTCTTCAGGGGTTCTCTGTTTGTAGGCAAATGTTGCGACATTTGATGGGCACATTGGCTTAGTAACCACAATCTCATTTTCGGAGAACGGCTACTTCCTGGCTGTAGGTTTCCCTTCTACAACCAGCATGAACATTGTGGCTGAAAATGTTCCATGGTCTGATTATTTTCTTCTGATTTTCCAGAGCTCATCTCAAGACAGCGTTAACCTTTGGGATCTGCGTAAATTGAAGAATTTTAGAACTTTCACTCCTTACGATGATAATACACCTACACAGACAGGTGGGTTTACCTTTTCATTGTCTAGCATATACTTCTGTTTGGTTGACTAGATTGCGAGAGAGAAGTTCTAGAAAGTTATGGACTCTTGCTTTTGATTATCAGCAATATTTATAAGGCATTGCCAGGAACAACCTAGTGGCCTGCTAACATGCTACTGACACAGGTCAGTGCACACGTTTATCTGTTATTCTTTGGGAAAATTGAAAATGAAGGAAACTGCATTTTCTCTGTGATTGATTGATGCTTAGGATTCTTAATTTTGACAATGCTTTATATTTGTGGACCGTCATAATGAAATAAATCCATAGCTTGTCGTAGATAATCAATTTTTAAAGTGTATAAATAGATAAACAAATGTGGGTAGTTGGATTAGTTAGTTGGATCCTAAGAAATGTGTGGATATAATGATGTTTGACCAACTTAATTGATAATGTGGGGTTCATAAGCTGTGCCAAACAGCCTGTAAATAAAAGGAAGAATATATACTCAAAAGTTTGGAGGACTGGCTTGCTATTCACTAGAATCCGCCTGTATGTTCTACGCATTACTTTCTCCTGAAATGTGCTTCTCACTCTGTTACTGAATTCACAGTGGAGTTTGACCATAGTGGGAGTTACCTTGCACTTGGAGGCTCTGATATACGGTAATATTCAAATAAAAATCTAGTGTTGGATTCTGTCTTGGGTAGTGTGTGGTATTATAGTAATTCGCATTTGTGTTCTATTAGAGAGTATATCAAGTTGCCAACGTCAAGTCTGAATGGAGCTGCATCAAAACCTTTCCCGACTTGTCAGGCACAGGTTGGATTCCCTCACTTCTCTCTCGTACAAATGGCCTCTTGAATGTCAGGGAATTAGCATTTACCAAAACAGCATATCTTGCAGATTTGGTGGGGGCAGATTGAACAACACCGCAGGTATTAAGACTACTTGTCTACAGTCCAGTATGGTCAAGTGCTATGCTGTGCCTTAACATGCAAAGTTAACGTTGTGTTTGTCTTTATAAACTGTCATTACCTCTCTGCTGCGCACAAATAACAGAATCTTGCTCAAACAGTAGGGTTTAATTTCACTTCCTGTGAATGCAGGTGAAGTGAAATGTGTTAAGTTTGGCCCTGATTCCAAAGACATAGCTGTTAGATCTATGGATAGGAGCCTTCGAATATTTGGACTGCCCGGGGAAGATGGTTCCTCAGAGTCATAAAGTAACATTTCGCTGCACTTCTGGCAGCACTGGATCTAGTAGCCAATCGTGCAATTGCTGCAATTTTAGTTGCAAGGCCAGGTGGCTGAAATAGTGAAAGTTATAAACATAGGATCTGCTTGTAAACTGGGTTTGTGCTCAGTTCATGAAGAGTTAGAAGTGATAGCAACTTGGTCTGGCATTCTTATTCAAGATTTTCTTTTTGTATGCTAGAAATGGTTTCCCTTACCGTAAACAGCTGTAGCTTGCCTCTAACATATAATATAACAATGAAGAATAAGAAAGAAATATGGATGCTATGTGGGAGTAAAATATTATTTGGAGGAATGAACGTTTTACTATGATGGCTGGTTTGCTAAGGTCGAGGCTATTGGAATTTGGTACCATAACATGCGTAATTCCGTCTTCAATGACTTGTGTATATATTATGGTACGGACCAAGGGTGATAATTAAAATTAATTTTTTTTGAAACAATTAAAATTAAAATTTGATTAAATATTTTAACAAAATAAATTGATCCAAGTTATTTTGTTTTGAATGACACTAGAATGATAAATGTTCTTACTATTTTGTCCAAAATCATAGTTAGGCTCAAGTTGTTAACTTATAAATGGGTATCATCTGGTGTCAAAGTTTGGAAATCTACTCTAGTCAACATTGCCTTGGGGTGGCCAAAATTTTTTAAGGAGAAAGTCACTCTCCTCGTAAAGAAATTACTCTCACACGTAACTGTGTGATTGGAGGTTGGAGGATTGAGGTCAATCCTCCAACTTCCAATCACACGTAATCACGTGTGAGAGTACTTTTCGCTTAGCATGTGATTGGAGGTTGGAGGATTGAGGTCAATCCTCCAACCTCCAATCACACGCAATCACGTGTGAGAGTATCAATCTTCTAACTTTCAATCACGCGCAATCACGTGTGAGAGTACTATCCCTATGTGGAAAGTGACTCTCTCCATAGCGGGGGTGGCCTCATTACAAGCATTTTTGCTACCGGTCGGCCTGTAGCGGCGTAGCCCCAATCTCAAGCAGGTGGTTGTTTTGAATTAAACTTCAGGCCTATAAAAATTGATATTCAGTTTTCACGTTAATATACATATAAAAATATAATTTTTCTATAGAGCTAATAGAATCTGTGTGCCTATTACTTTTATCCACTTATGAAACACTGAAGGTCATCAGATGTATCCCTCAAATCAAGTTATACCATGTAAGCACGCATACTTTGTAAACAAGACCCGTTTTAGCTTCTAGAAAATAGGGATATTCTTCCGCTTCGATTCAACTATTGGATTCCACGGAAAATGATATATACTAGCATGCTAAACGCTTCAACGATGTAGGGGAGTTTTTCTCCCGAAGTGACCTAAAAAGAAAGTAATAAAGGGTTCAGTCCTCAAAATCGCCCTAAAAAATATCTCCTGCAGCCGTGCGGCATGTATGTCGAGGGTGTGTTTGGCATGTATTATAAATGAATTGTATTATAATACAATTTGAACTTTTGAGATAGGTGATAAATTCTACAATTAACCCCTTACACCCATCACAAGAAATAATAACTTTTCAATTTTCAATAAAATTTAACTAAGTCACATGTCTCAACAATTCAAATTTCAAAATATATATTATAAATCAATCTAATTATAAACTGAAGATACCCTTATTACCATACTAGTTTATTTATTACCACTCCAGAATATAAAGGCGCTAGCTGCCATCACGTATAAGGCAGACTACCAGCAAAATTCATAAATTGCTCTTCCTTTCTTCGGCGAAATTCGCAACCCAGTCTTCACTGGAAGCTCTCTAATGGAGGCGGCAGCTTCATCAGCTAACTCTATTTCCAACTCTGTATCTTCCGTAACTGCCTCTCCCATACTCAAGCAAGAACAAAAGGTGCACTTTTTGATCTCCTGATATATCCGCATTTTACTTTTTAAAATTCATTTTTTTGGGCGTATGATAACCTGCGTCTTTTTTTTGGGTTTTATTTTTTAACCCCTTTTTGAATTGTAAAGGATGGTACGAATGAAATTAAGGGTTCTGCGGAGCTCAACAGAGGATCCACAACAGAGCCATTCGAGTGAGTTTTACGGTTTACCTGAATAACAAGTTTAATTATATCAATTGGTCGAATTTCTATTAATTTGATGTTTAGAAGCACTCTTCTGGAGTTACTTGTGATTTATTGTCGATGTGCATGCACAGATCTTTACCTTAAAAAATGAACCTTTTCTTTTAATTATTATCTTGTTTTCAATGTGTTCATGATAATTTTATTCTCAAAAATTAACTTTTTTGAGCTTTTTACTTTGAGATGATTTGATGTTGACGGGGATTTTGAGTTTGCTTCATGACTAATTGACTAGTTTTTCGCAGGGCAGAGAAGATAACTAATGCTGAGAATCATGAACTATAGAAAGGAAAAATAAAGTGGTTGGTTTTTGTATTTTATCAAGTAGATTTGTTTAATTAATATGTCTGAGTTATCAAGTAGATTTTTTAATTAATATGTAACAAATTAAAAAGGTGCATCGGATTTATCAAGTAAATTGTTTGATTAATATGTCTGAGTTATATAAACCGAGCAGGAAAAATTGAATATCTGGTAATTCATAGCAATGATTCAATGACCAAAAACTGCATTTTCTCCTCTCTCTTCGTTGACAATTGGAAGACTACTTGAAATACAATTTTTCTCTACAAGGTTTATGAGACTTGTAGGTTCTATTGTGCCCATTTCTTCCTTTAGTTGCTTCAGATGTACTGAAATTGTTTACAATGAGAAACCAGAAAGGGTTATGCTACATTCCCTTGTCGAATCACTTGCTCGATTACTTGTCATTAAATAACTATTTAATATATTAACAAAAACACCCTTACATTTAATTGAAATACATGGACAAAAAGACACATATACCCCCACCAAGTAACTCAATAAGGAAGAGTAGCATTATTCAACCAGAAATACAAAAATTTATGGATGCATCTCAGTCTTTAATTATGTGGTGCATAAACTGAATGGGGATCACGTATCTATACAAGGGAATCTTTCTTCTGCTGGCGGCATGACTAGAAGTGGTAACATGGTAGTATTTAGGCAATGATGTGAGGAACTTTCTGTCTTCATGAACACTTCCAGAGTGGAAGTTGTATTATGTTGATTAATATCTACATCTATTTGTTTTACCAGACATAGATTTCCACTGGTCAAGTGGTTTCGGATCTGCTGGTAATGATGAGCTTTCCTTTCCTTGATTTGAGCTAGTCAGACATTTATTTGTTGGTTTCAAGGAGAGAAGGACATCTGAAATTTTTTTCTGGTTAATGTCTAGACATCATGGTTATCATTGACACAAATGTTGATATGTAAAAGGAGATGATGGCTCAGAATCATATTGGTCTAGATAGTCCAGAACATGTAATGGTGGCTGTATTTTCAATACTTAACATGGCTGATAATTTAGATCAAAAGAGTAGAGCTAACTTAGCACTTTTCAGGGAGAATGGGGGACATCAAACATGGTTCTGGCAATTGTTGAAGACTTACTAGTTACAGAATCTTTCAAGTTGTTTCCATTTCATTTCCCATCTTTCTTTTCTCGTAGATGTTCCTGTGAATAAAGTTGGTTGGTTTTACATGATTAGTTCACATCTTTTATGTTACTAAATTCTCAATATGGATTATCTAATCATCCTTTTCTTCATACAGGAACATTGATAGACAAGGAACAAATTGATAAATTCCAGAGGTACGAGGCTGATTACAAACGTTACCTGATGTCGAAATACTTCTCAGACAAAACAATTTTCGGAGGTAAACTTCTTCCTCTGTGAATACGAAACAGCAAGGCTCTGGGTTCAAGGTTTAGACTCTCTTTACAATTACAGCTGTCAAACTATTGAGCAATTAACTGTTGCGATGGACGAAAAAGGATGTTGGGGCTGGCTAAGTAAGGCTTCTTAATGCAGGAGTGATCGCAAGCCAGCGTTAAGATGGTTTTGTAGTATGGTAAAATTTTTTTTGCCATTCTTGCAGGCAATATATTTGACGTGAAGATGACTATAGATGGTCAGACCATAACAGCAAGCAGGTAGAAAGAAGTCGAACATTATGTGGAAACTATGTCATTGTTATATATGTCGTGCCTCAGCTAAGTTTGTTGTTGGCTTGATTTCAAGGTTGCCTCCGTACCAGTCTTACTTAGATCCAGCCAATTTTGATGAACTGAACAGCAAAGGTTCAAGTACTGCAGAGGAAACCCCAGCAGCTAGCACTCCAAACGGGAAACCCTCATCGAATGCAAGTGGGAACTCCTAGACGTGTTCGACTCCATTTTGACCGTTTGCATGTTAAAATGAAGAGGAAAGACCCACTTGTTTACCTGAACTTGCTGTATCCAACTTTCAGTGAATTTTCCCATTGGCGTACGCTACTGCTAAGAAGCAATGGTATTTCCAATGTGAGTCGGATTTGTAAATTCCAATTTTAAAACTTAAAAAACTGTTCATCATCTAACTTAATATATATTCCAACTAAGTTGTCAGCATTTCAATTTTATTTCACTTCTGGCATTTCGTCAGCTAAATTAAGATGAGCTTTAACCCAATATAATTACGGTGCCTTAAGATGCAACGAATGCATAAAAGCAACAATCTAGCCCAATTTCAACCATAAATGTGACTTACGCCTTTATAATACCCAAATCAGAGGCAACTAAAAGCTGTGATGATTTTGCAGCTTGAAAAATAGAGCCCTGTTATCGTTGATGAATTCAAGTGATACAACAGCCTTTGACAAGAACTCAAGAAGGATCTCATAATACAATTTTATCAACTGGAATCCACCTTGGTGCCAGTCGAAACACAAGTATGCAACTACTTGTTTCTTATGGACATGTTATGAATCAAGTACATGATAAAAATGGGAATTCCCTGCCCTTAAGCCATCCAAATCTAACAATGAATATAAATGTAATCATATACAGAATAAATTAATGGGGAATTGGAGGCACTACTACAATTTTCATTAAAGAAAACAACACTATAAAAGCTCCGGATTGTTAGCAAGGTAAAGCAAAAACA
This sequence comes from Nyctanthes arbor-tristis, assembly GCA_963692815.1. Taxonomy (NCBI): domain Eukaryota; kingdom Viridiplantae; phylum Streptophyta; class Magnoliopsida; order Lamiales; family Oleaceae; genus Nyctanthes; species Nyctanthes arbor-tristis. The sequence goes on along the minus strand of CAVNYN010272632.1, from coordinate 35,044 downwards.
TATATCTACTTGCTTCAATGAAGGTAATGTGAAATGTGTGTAAAACCCCACAGCTGCAAAGAGAAAAAAGATGAGCAAAACATAAGGTTAACCATTCAAAAGTTATATGAGCAGCAAAGTAGAGACAGTTCAAATTTACACAAGCCAACTATTAGCACCTGCTGAATAACCTTGTAGGTAAAGGTTTCATAAGGATATATCATATAGTAAGTATTTCACAACAATACAGAAGAGATGAAAATAATGTCTATTAAATGTTCTTATCCACTATCGTACATGAGACATGCTCTAAAAGTTCAATTTCTTTCTTTGCCCTGCAGTTTTCAAATACCATGAGAGAAATATAGTTGCATTTTCTTCCATATAATGTTGTTGGAGAGAATAGTTGGAGTTATAATGCCATCATTAGACCTCAACACAGTGATATGCAACTATAATAACATCATGCAGTGGAGGAAGGAGAAGAATTAAAATCTTTTTGGTAAATAGAGGCTGGTGAATGAATATAAAAATAAAGTTGGGATTTAAAAGTGGAGTTTAATTTACGGTATGTTGGGTTAGGCCTAGTTAGATTAGTTTTGATATCTTCTTAAGGATAGAACCCCACCCCCCCCCCAACCAAAAAAAAAAGCAATTAGGCTTTCATTTATAATATTGCAGCTACCTTTATCTCCCATTCATTCTCTTTCTTATTCTCTATCAGCACCACTGCTTTCTACTAAGAGAAGTTCCTGAACTGAAAGACCCAAAGTTCAAACAAAGTGTAATTTCTAATAAACCTAAAAACAGAGCTCCTAATTTTCATTTAACACTGCTGCTTGATACTTATACCAACCCCTCAAGGTGATTTTTTTTGCAAATAGTCTTGAGATTGAGAATCACCCTTATTGACTCTTTCGGATTACTAAGCAAGCTAGATCGTCAAAAGTACTTAATGAGAATTGAGAAACATAGCAGCGCAATTAGGAAACAGTCAATACCTCAACGTTCTTTAATTCAAACTCTTGATCATGAGCCAAACACATGTTCCCAAATGTTTCACATGGACCACTAGTTCCAGATAACCTTCATAATAACAGGCAATGAGATTGGGAGATCTACATTATTTACAAATAAAGTTACTTGTAGACAATTTTGAAGTGCTTGATAAAGAACTTACAGATCTTCATTCAAGCATAAGGCAAAGTGTGCACCCCCTCCAAATGCAAGCAAGTCATTCAAGCACAAGTAGAAGTATCTGTTAGCACCTAATCAAGAAAAGGAAGAATGAATTAGGGTACTTGTACATTTTGAACTGGAAAAATTCCAGGAAGTATCGCACAAACCCCTGGGGCGCTGACAAAAACCCCATGCTTTTTAGCATGAGAAGAAGAAGAAGAAAATGCATGCTTGCCTAATGACTCTAAATAGGAACACAAGATAAGAAGAGTCAACGGGGATTTAATCAATTATATCATTGTTCAAACTTCAAACTGTAATCAAACAGAAGATTCACAAAGTTGGCATGAAATCTAATTTCATTAACTGAAGAATACTGATTAATCAAAATTGGAAAGGGCAACCAGATACTGAAACAAATAAAAGAGATTCAGTCCGGACTTTAACAAAGCTAATCTGTTTGAGACTTTTCCATTATTTAATTTAGGCTACTGACAGTCAAATAAAATAATTTCAATGAGTTGTGCTATTTGAACAAAAAGGCATACAAAAAGTTTAGGGAAAGATGCACATGGCAAGATCTTGTTTTCCAACACATCACATACTTTTAAATCAATGACAATGGGTCACGCGTCTATTTTTGTCAACCATTATGTGCACTTTTTTTTGTCCAAATAGAATTATTCAATTTGAACAAGAAATCAAAGGAGCACAACAAAACAGCTCTATTTTCTGAGGGAAAAATAAAAAATAAATCAATGACCAAAGTCCAGCATAGTTGTGCATTACACTCTTACCGGTGGGTCTAAATAGTCTTGGTTCACCGTATATGGTCGTAAACACAAAAGATTGATTCGTTCCCTGCCAAAGTTTTTTTGGTAGAGGAGTTTGTTAACAGTCACGAATCTACAAAGTACATCAATGGGCAGAGAATAACGTGATTTTTTTTCTTGATTTATTTCAGAAACTCTTCATGTATATGGAATCATATAGCTTACTTGATATTTTCTCTTTGCAGTGGGCTTCAGGGGGCATTCAAGTAACCCGCCAAATACAGCACCCTGCTTATCACCAGTAATCTGAGAGCAAAATGACAGCTTAGTTTTATATATATAGAATAGAAAAAAAAAGGTGAGAATATCTCAATTATTAGAGTTGAGTTTTTTTCCTATTAAACAACTCTCCCCAGCTTAGTGCCAGGGTAGCAGTTGCTTATAACTTGTATAAAGCAGCAAGTTGATCATCAAGCTTAGATAATATTTGCTGGAGAGCCCCCTACTAGGGGAACTGTCCAGATCCTTTTCAAGTTACATGGTGTTTACATGCTCAAGTTCATCACGCCAAAGCTTACGTCTCGACTTGAATAGGAAAAAATCATGAGGGTCACTTGACGATTTTGTTTTGGACAGTTTCCATTATTAGGGAGTGATTAAGCTACTATAGTGAAAATCTGGGGTAAAGTTGCTATTTGCTAATCCGACAATAGGTCAGGAACTAGTGGTTCAAGTTTCCTAATATAAATGCAAGCATACCAGGAGACAGGGACCAGAGAGATCGGCACTCTTACGGATAAGTGTTCGAAGTGATATACCATCTCTTACAGAACTGCCCTTCATTCAATAGATACAAAGCATATATCAAAAACTAGTTGCGAAGAACAAAAAAATAACTGTGGCTTGAGAAAATATTTTAGTCCATATACCTGTACAGCAAGCTCCATTGACACCCTTTTACTAGATTAGGAAGAGATGAGTCAAAAAACTCGTATAGATCTGGAGAAATGAAAACGGATTCAACAGTGAGGTTGGGCATCATCTTCTCGTAAGCATATGAATCAGCAGCATCTTCGAATACATCATTGCTGCTACAAGTGCTCCTCCCAGAGCCAGGCTGTCCATTTTCCACATGAGTGCTTGATTGATTATTCTGACTTGGGCTTCTGGTATAGCCAAGCTCTCCATTTTCTTCACAAGGATATTCGCGATCACATACTGATGGTCTATCCAAAGGTTTATCTTTATATGAAAAACTCTTACTTCTCCATTTGAATGAATGCGATTCAAGCAATTTCGCCCCTGTATTGGGGTTGTTTGATCTAAACCAATCCAAACCAGCTGAGGGGAGAATGAAGGAGAACATAGAAGATGCAGACTTTCCCTCAGTATACGGCCTGACCTATGCATACAGAAGCCTAGTGTTACAAAAGACAATCCAGCACAATAACAAAGTATCAGTATCGTATATGACAATCAGTATTACGTCGAGAACTATGTAGCCTGTAGCAGGCTGCATAATGTATCTCTCTCTCTCTCTCTCTCTCTCTCTCTCTCTCTCTCACTCACTCACTCACAAACACACACACACACTAGGAATGTCAGTTGAGATAAAGTAAGGTCCATGGGTTCTGACCCAGAAGCTCAAGTGGTGTTGCTAAACACTGTGTTACTAGAATTGTAAGTGAATGGGATATTGGCATAGAACATTCTCATATTAGAAAACTAGGAGATAATCGTCAACATAAAAGTGCCACCAAGTCCTATGGGAGTTGGGGCAGACCTGATTGCCTTGGAGTTGTTTGTAAATTTAGTAGCAACTCTACTAGATAACTCTGTCAAATAACATCTTTATCTGGAAAATCATACTATCAAAGTCAGATATATTGTGTTCTTTTCTTCCAACAAGATCAAAAGTAGTTATTTCCTTTTCCTTTTTAATTTTTTTTTGGGGGTGGGGGGGTGGGGGTGGGTTCTTTATCGGTTTCTCAAAGAAGCTTCTTTCTCCTTTTCCTCTCGAATGAGCATAACACCAATTCACTGATAATGGTATATAACAGAATCCATTTTAACCTGAAAAGCAGATGAAAATTACCCATAAAGAGAAAAATTTGTAATTTTCTTTTTGGATTCTTTTCAAGCAGTTGTGATTCAGAAAATATCAAGTGCCAGCCGATCTCATTAAATCAAATTATAAACTCAATTACCGTAAGGAGCTAAATTGAACTGACACAACATCGGCAATTCGGCATTAACTTCTTTGCACGCATATTGCATCAAAAAAACTCACACAAACCTTTTTTCCGGATCAGACACAAAACACAATTTCAACATTCCCAATTCATATAAAATCTCACAGTCAATGAAAGCATTGGATTCCCTCAAAATTCACATAATTCTGAAAACCCATAAAACGGAAAAACAAAGGGGTACCTCAGATTCTTGATCTACCGTTGGAGATGATGGGGAATCAGAAAAGAATCTTGATAGTGCTTCCGAAATTCTCTCTTTTATTGTTTGCATTTTCTCTCTTTTCTGCTTCCTAATTATACATCAACAAAATCCAAATGATGAAATTCACAATGTACCCAGATTTAGATTTTCAGAGACGCACGCATGCGTGCCGTGTATGTAAAATAAAATTATGCGCTGGAGAAAGGAGAAAGTTCGATTTCGGAAAGTGCGGTGGAGAGAGAGAGAGAGAGAGAGGAGTATGGACAGATGTAGAAAATCACCGACTGTTTTTCGTTGAGAAATACGCGCAAATTCAGGGAGGGAAAAAAGTTCGATAACTTGGTATGTTATTACTGTTATTACTTTGATTCGTCCAATATTCCAATCCATTGCATCTTACGTTAGTATATTCTGAGTAGTTGAATGTATGTATATTCTCTTTTTCATACTTTTTTTGGGGAAAAAATAAAAATAAAAAACTCTTTTTTGCACTTTTCAAAATACTAAAATGACAAACTCTTTTTTTCTTTTTTGCCGCTTTTCCCTCTATAAAGTTGGCCATCATAAGACATAAAACAGGTTCCGGTTGAATTGATTTCGGTCCTAGAATAATCACGGACTTACTATTTTTTCACAATGAATTGAGCACAAAGACCATTGTGCTATAATTGTTGTTGTCTTTGCTTTGAAAAATGCTTCTTCGATCATCAGAATCGTGTGATACTTATTACGCTTCTTCTTAACGAGAAAATTTCTTATACTTACAAGTAGTGACTCTTGAATTGTAAATGGAAGATAGACACTTGATAGTTGATACCGCATCTTGGTACCCTTGACCATCGGATAGCCCCTCGGGGTGCGGTATCAAGATAAAAATTGGAAAAAGAGAACTGGTGAACCCCTCCGTGTTGTGGACAAATATACAGACAGCAGCTGTTATGGTACATATGATTGAGAATTCAAGAAATATGTCCAACCCACATTCTCAAAATCCTCCCAAAAAAGCTTATCTTTATCCTCTACAAGAAGCAAAGCAAAAAGTGATTTGATTTATCAAGATTATCCCACCAATGGATTCACCAAATCCCTTTTCTTCTCTGTTACTCTTTCTGATTACCTTAATCAGTTATCTTGAGTTCATCTCACCGGCCAAATCTGCACCTGACTACACTACCATATTGTACAAGGGTTGTGCAAAGCAGTCCTTATCAAATCCCACAGGTGTATATTCTCAAGCAATTTCATCCCTTTTTGGTAGCCTAGTGGCGCAATCATCCAAGGCGAAGTTTCTCAAAACTGCCGCCGGAAACAGCCAGTCTGTGGCCTTGACTGGCCTTTTCCAATGCAGGGGTGACCTGTCTAATGTGGATTGCTATAACTGTGTCTGAAGGCTTCCTATACTCATTGACAAGCTCTGTGGCAAGCCAACTGCTGCAAGAATCCAGCTTTCTGGCTGCTACATGTCATATGAAACTGCAGGATTTGCTCACATTTCTGGGCTGGAAATGCTGTACAAGACTTGTAATGGAAAGAATGCTGAAAGGGGCTGGATATGAAGAGAGGAGGGACAGTGCATTTTCTGCGCTTGAAAATGGAGTTGGAAATGGCAATGGGTTTTTTACTACAAGCTATGAATCGGTTTATGTGTTGGGTCAATGTGAAGGTGATCTGAGTTCTGCTGACTGTGTGGAGTGTGTGAAAAGTAGTGTTCAGAGAGCTCAAGTTGAATGTGGGAGCTCCATTTCTGGACAAATTTATCTACATATATGCTTCATTAGTTATAGCTATTATCCAAATGGGGTCCCAAAGAAATCATATTCTTCACCTCAATCAGGTATTGATTTGATTCTTTCATGATCATTTCTTTTCCCTCTCCTCATTTATCTAAATGAGCTTTCGCTGCTTAGAAAAGCTTCTTATAAGGGAACCTCATCTAAGGAGGCTTCTTGACTTGATAAGCACGTCTACAAGAAGCTAAAGCTATCTCAAACAGGTACATACATAAGCGCAAGCATTCTGATAAAATGATTTGACATATACCACAGGAAGAAAAATTCTCTGGTGTGCTTTTGCAATTTTACATTCTTGGACAAGAAAGCTTGATATGGTATCAGAGCCAGATAAGGTTTCCAAATTCGAATCCAATCCACAATTCAAAAATTTAAAGATAGTGTCGTTGAACCTTTCGAGAAGAAGATCTTCTGTTTTAAGTTATGCACCAGCTAGACAGGTCATTGAATTATTGGAATGTGCAGCCACAGTGGCATATCAAGACCTTAATCTCTGGTTCTCTTCTTCAGTAGGTGCAATCAAGAAAGTTAGATGCTGAAACTAGCTACTCTTAGATAACAGTGATTTTGTCTATGGCATTTTATGTTTATCTTATATTACAGTGCAGTATGCAGGTACTAAGAAATTTATGTTTGATTAATACAGGATCAGGGCAAAATGCAGAAAAAACAGTGGCTGTGATATTGGGAGGGCTAGCCGGGGTGGGGCTTTTAGTTATCTGCTTGTTTGCAAGAAGTTAAATGAAGAAAAAAGATGGTGAGTCATTTATTTTCAATTTTTTATTTTTTATTTTTTATAATGATTTCTTCAATCTCCTGATTTTTGTCAAAATGTATGAATTTCTGCAGAATTTTGAGAGGCAAAAAATGGATTTGGCAACAGTACAGCTTAAGAGCCTTTCTTGAAGTGGAGGTGGAGTTAATAATTGTCGAGACATGCTACACAAACTAGAAAAATTTTCTTTCTGTTCCATGTATGTAATAAGAAAGTGGATTTTTTTGGGTTGTGTAGCATTGTTATTTTAGGAATGCATGTGGAGGATGAACACATTCATATTTGTTTGAAAGAAACGTCAGCACAATTTGCAACACGTTGCTTTACACATCCACAAATGTTATAAATCAGTATTACCTAAAAGTTGAAGCAAATGCATCTCTTTTAACATTGGAAAACACTTGTTAATTAATCGACAAAGATTTTGAATTGTAATGGGATAGAGACTTGAACAAATGGAATTTGGCATTTTCTCCCCAAATTACCATGTCCTTGTTTGTCTTGTTTCTTCCATGCGTTTATGTCTTTGAGAGAAACCTCTTTCTTCAGTCTTCATGCATGTCTGTTTCTGGTTTATGTTTTTTGTGCTCATTTTGGAGCAGAATTCCAAACATTAAAAGGGTCAGAAGCTGTCTGTTTCCAGCTGCTTGTAGGAATGCAATTAGTCAATGCCACCTTACTTTGTCACATTGCACTAAAAAGAAACCAAAAATTGTTTTATCTAAGGAATCCCTAGCCTTATTGTAAGACAGGATTCCTAATTTATGAAATGTTAACATCTAGGATTATCATTGGCTGAAAGTGTTAGTTTTACCATTCTAACCAAACATTAGTTCCATCCCACCTTATCATCAGTGTCGTCCCACCACTAACAGGCAAAGAAATCCCTTAATTCCTTGTTTAGAGGGAAATAATTTTGAAACTGGCAGTAATTCACTGACATTGAGTATTTTTTGTTTGAGAGAAAAACCCAATCATACTAAATAATGAGAAGGGTTACCTCAAATGTTGGTATAGTCCATCTTTTACCTTCTACTTCGTTTCCGCTTACCCCTCACTTTTCACCTCACACTAGAACTGTTCTCGACTAATGGGAAATTGTGAATAATAATAATAATAATAATAATAATAATAATAATAATAATAATAATAATAATAATAATAATAATAATAATATTGAGAGGTTGAGAGGATTGGCGTCAAAATAGAAGTATGTAAGCCCATTGCACATGGAATTAAAATATTGAGGGCTGCTGGCGTAATTCTTTTCTTTATCTTTTTTTTTTGATATAGAGGGATTGTAGGGATGAGAAATCGAACCCTTGATTAAAAGTTTAACAAACTAACTAGGATGCCATCAGACCACAGGGACTTGGCTTCTTTTCTTTACTATATAATAAGAGATAATTGTGGGGCCATTTTCTTGCATCTATTCTGTCCTTTTCTACTCTTTTTTTTTTTTCAAAACAAAATCCTTTTTCTCTTTTTTTTTTTACCAAATTCCATTTAACTTTTCTCTTTTCAATACACAATGGTATTTCAATACACAATGTGAACTTGTAGGCGCCATTGTTGTCCATGTTTTTGTCGTTTTATGCTTCTTTTTTTCCCCTTTCTTCCCGAATTTCTTTTAACTTTCTAGTTCTTTTTTTTTTACCAAATTCCTTTTAACTTTCCTCTTTTAATACACAATAGTCTTTCAATACACAATGTGAACTTATGGACACTATCATCGTCCATGTTTTTTTCCGTTTTATGCTCCCTTGTTTGCCCTTTTTGGCATTTGGTGGTCCTTTTTCTCTCTTCTTTTCCGAATTTCTTTTAACTTTCTCCTTTCATCTATCTATACTCTATACTATTATATAAGGTGAATGGATGATAGTTCTATAACACGATTATATAGAAAAGAATTTTTTCTGTTTTTCTTTTTTTTCTTTTCTTTTTTTTCCATTTTTTACCCTTTGGCCTCTCTTCCTTTTTCCCCCCTTTTTTCCAATTTTTTTTTTTTAATTTTCTTCTTTCTTCTATCTATACTCTATAATATTATATAAGAATGAATGGATGATAGTTCTATAACACAATAATTTTTTCTTTTTTTCTTTTTTTTTCCCTTTCACCTCTCTTCTTTTTCTGTCCTGTAGGAGATTCGAATGTCAACGAGACTATTCCTCTTCAAGTTTGGCCTAAAGAAGGTTGCACTACTTATCCATGAAGCATTGCAGAAAGGATATTTTTTGCATGTTATATTTGAATTCACTTCGTTAGTTGTTTGAAGTAATATTTAAATTTTTGTTTTCAAATGTATTCCATGCTAACTTTATGACACGTGCAACGCAGGTGCCGTCACTAGTAGCCACTAAAATACTAATCTCGAGAATGCCACGTTAAGAAGAAAGTCATTCGGTGATGCCATAATACTCCTTCCGTCGCAAAAAGATATTCCTCTATTCTTTTATTAACCATCCCAAATTATATTATCTTTTCCTTATTTAACTTTTTATTTTTCTAAAACACTCATATTTATTATGCATAGTAATCAATAATAAATAAGATTTAAAGTGAAATATTAAATAAATCAAAGGACGTATTAGGAAATACATTTTAAATTGTATATTTCTAACAACATTAATTAAGTTTTCTTAATCTATATAAAAAATAAAAGGGGAATATTTTTTGTTGGATGGATGGGGTATACAGTAAAACAGTATTTTTTGTGGGACGGATGGGGTGTACAGTGAAACAGAAAGAACAAATTGATCGTGCCTACCTTCTTTCGAGAACTGTCGATTGAGCCATTAGTTTATAGATGGTATTTTTACACCTTTGTCACATGCTAGTTTGTTGTCGAGTTTTCAATTTTTAATTCCAACATTTTTCAGCCCATATAAACCAGAACCCTCTATCAATTCAAGCCCACGAGCATCTGCAGGAAGAAAAAGTAAGTCAATTTTAAGAGCTTGGTTCTGTTTTCTTGCAACTGAAATTCTAATTTCTCATATGGGTTTCCTTTCTTTTTTGAATTTTTGAAGTGTATCCAAAAGTGAAGGTGAAGAGAGATACAGAGAAAGAAGAAGATCAATATGCCTTTGAGAAAAGTTCTTTGCAGTCCTTGAAGGGCTTTGAATGGCTCTTTCTGAATAATTCCACTTCTCCAGGTACACCTCTTCTTCGGTTTTGGTTTATTATTTTCATTTTTCTTGTGATCATGGTGAAGATTTACTGTCTGGTCATGTTCAGTGCTACACTCGTGCAAATGTGCCATATTTGCTATATGATCATGATTCTGGACCTTTGAAACTTTGGCTTGACATTTCTATGAACATGTTGAATTTGAGCAAATTCTGTATCATGGACCTTGATTTATTGAAACGTTGAATTGCTGACATACTGTTCCTTTCAGTTTAGTAAAATGATTAATGAGCTACGAGTAGCCCCCTATCTTTCGGCATGACTAGTAAGGAAAAGCGCTTGACTAACAAGAACATATATGATTTCCTTGCCTGTTTCTTAATCTCTTGCCGCTGGTTAAAAATGATTTTCTTGCTTCTCCGACAACAAGTGGAGGATCATTCGAAAGAGCCAGGAAAAGGTTTTTTAACTTGTTAGTCAGGAGTCCTGCCCAATAAGTTGGCCTGGTTTCTCCTATAGGAGCAGGGATACCTCATCTTGCTTAGAGCAGGGTAATTCAAATCGTTCCACCCCACAATCGTTCCTTAAGCAGTGACTAGCATAATTTTGTCACAGCCAAAGTACATTCTTCATATTTTCCTGGCCTTTGTACCAAACAAGAAAGAAGGAAAAGCTTTGGAGTACTTCATTCACCCTTCATTTCTTTTTATCCACTAAGTTCTTCTACCAAAAGCCCCTCTAGCTTTAAGCTCTTAGTTGGACCATAACGAAAGATCTTGAAGTGTAAGACATTTCCTTCTATATTGTTAATTTCAATCCAAATATGCTTATCTACAGTTAATACTAGGTTTGATAACATAGTACTTATTAGTGAATGAGCTACCTTTTTACTGCAAGTAATCTCTATCAGACTATCACTCATCTTGTCATACTATCTAAAATGCTGTTGTCTGGCAATAGTTGGTTTCATTATGAAGCTACGAGTACTTGTCCTCATTTAGTAATCTTCATATACTAAGACTTCTATTTATGTTGATGTGATTCATGGAAACGTTTATCTGATGATCTACATATGCAAAATTAAGCATTTGTAACATTATTATTTATTTCCTTGTCCGAATGTACAGATGAGCCTCCACAATCAATTGTGAGAATTCCTGGTTCAAATTTCTCAAACTTAACCGTATACAGCTTCCAGACACCCAAAGGTTTCACATTTACTAACCTTATTTCGTTATCATAAGTTCCATTGATTTATGTTGCATTAGTGCCAAAACTGTTGATCATTAATTGAAACAGATAAAAAGGGGAGAGTTTTGGCGGAGAACCGAAGAAACGTAAGAGCTTTTTCGGTCCCACCTCCTCGTGCTGTGTTATCTAGTCCAGGTACCTCCTAGACATTATGCCATAAAATTTCTATTTTATAAAGGAGACTACTGTAGATCTATATTAATTTTTGACTTATTTTATGGCCAAATAAGATTGTGGTTACCTGCATAAAAAAGGGAGAGTTTTGGAGGAGAACCGAAGAAACGTAAGAGCTTTTTCGGTCCCACCTCCTCGTGCTGTGTTATCTAGTCCAGGTACCTCCTAGACATTATGCCATAAAATTTCTATTTTATAAAGGAGACTACTGTAGATCTATATTAATTTTTGACTTATTTTATGGCCAAATAAGATTGTGGTTACCTGCATAAAAAAGGGAGAGTTTTGGAGGAGAACCGAAGAAACGTAAGAGCTTTTTCGGTCCCACCTCCTCGTGCTGTGTTATCTAGTCCAGGTACCTCCTAGACATTATGCCATAAAATTTCTATTTTATAAAGGAGACTACTGTAGATCTATATTAATTTTTGACTTATTTTATGGCCAAATAAGATTGTGGTTACCTGCATAAAAAAGGGAGAGTTTTGGAGGAGAACCGAAGAAACGTAAGAGCTTTTTCGGTCCCACCTCCTCGTGCTGTGTTATCTAGTCCAGGTACCTCCTAGACATTATGCCATAAAATTTCTATTTTATAAAGGAGACTACTGTAGATCTATATTAATTTTTGACTTATTTTATGGCCAAATAAGATTGTGGTTACCTGCATAAAAAAGGGAGAGTTTTGGAGGAGAACCGAAGAAACGTAAGAGCTTTTTCGGTCCCACCTCCTCGTGCTGTGTTATCTAGTCCAGGTACCTCCTAGACATTATGCCATAAAATTTCTATTTTACAAAGGAGACTACTGTAGATCTATATTAATTTTTGACTTATTTTATGGCCAAATAAGATTGTGGTTACCTGCACACGTTCACTTGCACATATAAACCCTTCTTTTTTTTGGTTGAGGACAAGAAATAATGTTATTACTTAACATTAGAGATGGTCTGAGATTTGAATGAGCAAAATACTCTAGCATTCCATCTGCCGTAATAAAAAAACATGGGTTCCCAAGGAGGAGGACCCGAGTAGAAACTAGAAATCTAGAACCACAGATATCAGTGTACTACAGATTCTGAAATGAAATTCATTTTGCATAAGAACAATGTTACTTTTACATTCATCAATTTGCATTGTCCTAAGGACTAGAATAACTCTGACTATCCCCTCTTCTGAAAATACCAAGGTTCGGAATGAACCTTTCTACGCTATGCATGTGATCAGTACTTTGTGAAACCTGATACAATCTTTGTCTTCTCATTCTGCAATTATACATTCCCCCCCCCCCTTCTCAACGTGCTTTGTCTTGACCACCTCCTTTTTTACTTTTTCTACTTTGTATTCTCTAGACAATGATGGGATTGACAGAAGCAAGATGAAGGCAAGAAGAGAACTACTTTCAGGTCTAAAAAACCATAACTTGTGTCAAAACGGGCACACCCAATGCAAGGTTATTCCAAGATATGCTACCAGTTTTACGAGTTCACTAGTAGACTGTAAGGAAGTATTGAAGAGTAGAAAGGATCATCAAGCTAAAGCAAGGGCCATCCCAGCTGATTCAAGTGCAGGACCTTGGACAAGGAAAACTATGACACCCGTCAAAGATAAAGCTTTGAATAAGTTGACATAGACTGATACACGACTAATCTCAGCCCACAGACACAGTCTAACACTGAGGTATCCCTTGGAAACAAGTTAGGATAACAGAAAATGGAGGAGAAATGTGGAATCTGTCAGAATGCGAGGAAAGGACTAATCTAATGTTGTATGGCTGAATTTGAGTAAGAGTAACTTATTATGCTCTCTTACAAATCAGTTTATGACACACGTACCGTCAATTCTCATTGGTGCGTGAACAATGTATACATTAAACCCAAGTTCTCGACTATGTAATCTAACTTTTCTGGTAAATGTAAGACAAAGTGCTGTGTACCTGTAATTTCTGTCTCTGAATATAATCGTCTGCTTAGTCTTCTTTTTCCAATGACTAAAAGTTCACCTAAGCTTAAACAACTTATAAGCAAATGGTAACTTTTAGTATAAATATGTAAACTTAACTAAATTGAAAGTAGAGCAAGTTACTTGTTTCTGAATGTCAGGTAAACCCGTAAAGGGATAAGAGCTACAGTGTAATATTCAGCCCTCCCAACGGCCAACTACATGAACATTGGAAATTATGGAAGCTGCCCTTTTTCTTCTTGTATCTTTTTCCTCCTAATTTTTCTGTTCCTTTTCTTCCTCTGGCTTACGTTAGTTTCAACTTTCAAGATAAAAGGCAAAATTGTCCCCTGGAAAATGCATCAAGATGTCAAAATATCTGCAGTCAACAGAATAACAAAATGATAATTTCTTTATCACTTGACCTATCACATTTGGTCTCATATCTCGACTTCTTACAAGACTTAGTTTGGATGTAAATTTTAAGCTGTTCTCAAGAAACTTCTATAAAAATCTCAAAAACGTAAAATAGTGGGAAGGTTCAGTGCCCTGTCCCGCCCCGACTAATTGTGGCAGAGTTTGAAAGAGCCTGGGCTTGCCTCCTCTATCTGAACACTTGTTTGCCAGACCCTCTAGATTTAGAGAAGGTAGGGAGAATATGATTTTTCATGTCAATATCACTTTGTTTCTATTATGCCAACTCTAGATATGAATAATAAATGCAAGCAGATAACTCTGTGAGAGAGAGAGAGAGAGAGAGAGAGAGAGACAGAGAGAGAGACAAGAGAGTATCCAAGATCTTCATGGAGTGCTATGACTCTGGACTTCAGGCAAATGCACTCACACTTGCCTCTGCTAGAATGATTTTAACTTCAGGTTCTGGTCAACCATAAAAGTAATCAAATAACTGAGTAAATTGCAATTTATTTGCTTATTTCCGAATTCAGAAACACTTTCGTCATATCTAGTCTCCCTGTCTATATGTTAAACAATGATGAATAATTACTTCTTTTTCCCCCTCATGAACAAAGTAAAAATGTAAAACATGAACTTGTTCCTCCTACATTGCATGGGATTGCAATGTGGAGAACAAATTCTTCTCTTATTTGATAAGTCCTCTTCCTACTTAAATTAAAAGTCACCATAGAAAAATTAATGATGGCAACTAATCAGACAATGACTATGAAAAATATCAGAGATTAATATCATATCTACAAGTTTTTTCAAAGATTATGGTGTATTGATAACATTATTATGATTAAGAAAGTATCGACTGCCATTTGTCCACTACTGCTGACTAGGTCCTACAGCTTTGAGAATCTGGTTTCTGAAGCATGATATGTTTCTTCTCTAACAACTTTTACAAATAGTCGAGATGCTTGTTTATGCAGGCTAAACAAAAGAAGGCTTGTGTTCAGATCTTATAGTCACTCATAGCTTTTCCAAGGCAAAAGCAGTCTGAATGTGAAGGGGTGTGTTGAATGTATGTGATGAAAATAAACTTTTGGATAAGATCCTTAATGTACGTAAAGGGAGCAGAGTAAAATCTAGACAAAGACTAGTCTGTTACGAAATGCTCTAATTTGGCCAAATATTATTGCACTGCAAGTGGGATATGTTGATAAAGTCATAAAGAAATGACTGTTTAACAGAATAGATTTGGAAGCTAATATAGTTCTAAAGGACAGGCTAACTGGAAAGTGAACTCATTAAATAGAGGCTCATTTTAAAGCTAGAACAATAATTACATTACATTAAGGAAATAATAAAACTAGCAGAAGCCAATATTAACAACCTCCAGTTAAACTCCTAGGTCAAAATTATGAGCATATAGTAACTTAACTGTTCTAAAATATACATGGTAAGATGAATATACCATTTTCCAGATTTTAGTCCCGCTCGGGGGCATCCCAAGAAACTCTTCTAGCACTTAGATCTCCAGCATATGACCAAACTTTATCCCAATCAGTAGGCACAATTTGGTCAAATTTATGGCCTGGTGCTGCCTTTACACTGTTTTTATTGTCTGTTGGGGAATGAGACTTACCTGCTGGGCTAATGGCTAATGAAGGAGAAGAACAAAAGGTTGGAGTGGCAAAAGGAGAGGTATATGGAGTGTGTTGAACTGAAAAGGGACTTGGGGACATCTTCTTTTGAATAGGAAGCCCATTCAAACCTCCTCTGTTGAAAATTGAGACTGGTTCTGCTCCAGCACATCGTTTGGTGGCATCATCTACAAATAAAACATCATCAATCCTTGCGATAATATTGAATGCCAAACTCTCCATCACCCTTGAGTAGCTCTCAAGAATCGACTGCCCAACATCCTGAAAAACAAGCCAGAAGATTATTATATGACTAAATTTGGCAACAATTTGTATTCCAGGTGACCGTCAGATCTCATCAATAGTCTACTAGTGAATAAGTACCTTATTGTACTGAATCTTGTTCATATCTAATGCAGTTTGTGGAAGATCGGGAAACCTAAGTCTTAGACTGTGCAATAAGGTTTGAGCTCGTTGTGCCAGGAGATGGTTCTTTTCGCCATCTACAACAAGTCCCTTCACCTTACCACCCCATAACTTCCGCTTATCTTTCTGAAGGTTTGGATCTTTTTTTCTTTCTTTCATTTTCCACACGTAAACAGCTGCCTCAATTCTGTTAGCCACATTTAGAGTGTGATGCTCAGACGACAAATCAAGGCAATCAAGAAGACATCCAGGTGAGAATTGATCAGCAGTTATGTATCGGTAGATAGTATCACCTAAACAATCTTTTCCATTCTGAAATATAATTGAAAAAAAGTAATGAGATAATGACATATATACTTAGCAACAACAATCCAAGATCTCCCAGATTACACACATAGAGATGTTGAAAAGAACAAGTGCTTAGGAGTTCATTCTAAAATTTTACTCAAACTACAACAATTGGTGATGAAAGAACATACTAGCAACGATTCAATATCACGTCATCATCCACAAAGCTTTCCACATCAAAAAGGCATCAGACATTTATATCTCACAAAGCAAATACATCCATCAGACACCAATAAGTTGAAGACAAATTCTAAGTGCATATTATTGATTCATGACCTTGAACTTGAATGTATAAGCAAATGTGATCTTACAGCAGAAAAGTCATATAATGTGCATTTTTAAGGCAAGGTGAAAGGCGAAGCATATAATTTGTGTCAAAAACAATAAATTCATTGTCATATTCTGAAATTTCTTCTACCATTTCATAGGGATTACGAGCCGGCGATTTCACCGATCAACAAATGGTTAGAAGGAGATAAAAATTGCAATACCATCAAATTAGGTATGACAACAAAAGCACAAAAATTAAAATCAAAAGAATGTACGAACATAATGCATATCTATATTTGTAAGATAAGCATAACCCAAAAAGAAAATGAAAATATTGGAAATTAACAGATGGAATCAATTGGCTTGCAATGTGAGTGTTGCTCAGTGAATAACAATAATACCTAGTATGCCTTTGATCATACAACAAGGAGGTTAACCATCATAGAATACAGCGCCATAGTTTTTGGGAATGAAATGAAATTTTACCCAAGGTCATGCCAGAATAGAAATGTGCTTGATCATATTAACATCAAAATTACCTTGGGCAATGTTTCTAAATAGGCATCTGGAATCTCCATTTCAGCAAGAACATTGCTATTTATGGCCATGGCGGCCTTCAGTATCTGGTTTGTGCAGTCACGACACTGCTGTAGCCTCTTCCTCATATCATCTGATAATCCCTTTGGAGGAACTTTGGGATATGGAAGCCACCACTTCTCTTCCTGTCTAATAGAAGGCCTACCACTTGAAACCCCAGTCCCAGAAGTATACTTTTCACAATCATCCACAACTATCCCACGATCAACATACCAAAACTCTGTATCGCAAAACCCATCAAGAATGCTTATCAACATAGCATCGAGTTTCTTAAGTGCAGGTAAATTCATATACAAATCAGATCGTGGCCTTGTTGCCATTACTTCATACGTGCCCCCTCCTGGAAACGGCTGTATAGAGGGCACTAGTTCCACAATTGAATCACTAACTGCTAACAACCATTCCATCTCTCTGCACCACATTCTATTTTTCTGCGGTGCCAGTGGTTCCAACCTCCATAGTTCGCCAAACACAGTTGCTGTGACCCAAAAAAGTTTCCAAACAATCAAACTCAAACCATACATGGTGACCTAATTTGTCTAAGTACCAGTATATTCAGTTATACACACACACACACACATGTTGTTCAGCAACTTACCAGAGAGATTGGTAATGGCATTTGAGATAGCGAGTGCTGTACAAACTCCTTTACCTCCTCCAGACATATCTTCACCCAGAAGAAGCTTCGCAAATCTTTCTTTCATCATCTCAATTTCTAAAAGCACATTGAAAACAGTAACTAAAATGAGCGTAGGGTGAAAAACACAAAAGAAGGCTGACCTGTAGGACTAAAAATGAATCCCAATTCCCATATATATTAATAAGCCTACTATTTACACAGTAAATCAATTTGCTAAAATGATAGAAATAAATGAAGGAAAGGAAATTTGCAAGCACCGCTACCTAAAATCAACTAATTTTTAAAGACAAGGGTTCACTTTTTTATAAAAGTATAGCACTGCATTATAAAATAGCTTGTAATAATTGCACATGGAAAAGTTCCCGGCATCAAGTTCGACGACTACAGAACCAAAGCAAAGAGATAAACCTGACAAATCGGGGGCGCATTTGTGCGGCTTCTCATCCCACACCACCACATCCTTCCCGCCAATTACCGGGAACGCGAACGGCAGCGGAATCCCCGATCTCTGCAGCCGAGATCGGCGAAAAGGCCCTAGAGCTGGATACACTTGCATTTTCCTCTCCCGCCTTGTCCCGCCGACACAAAGAACCACTACTTGAGAACTCAGACTCGCTTATGTCAGCACTGGGACTATAGCTCCCGCATCTCTCCTCGCTCTGCTGATCGGAACCCTTCTCTGACGCCACACTAGTCATCTTCACAGCAATGGAGTGAAAACCGAAGCTTAATCTGAGAATAAATTCGTGAATACAGAGATCTCAGACCCACATTCCGATTGTTTATCAGTAGAACAAAAAAAGGGAAAATCCTAAACGTAGCGGTGGGATAATCTGAGAAACTCTGTTCAGATAAGAGAGGTAGCGAGAGAGTGGTATGGAGAAGATGGACAGTGCGAAAGCAAAAAGAGACAATTAGGGATGGCAGAAAAGCCCGAAAACCCGAACCCGATGAAAACTCGCTCCGTTGGGCACAAATCTGTGCCCTGTTTCAGATTCGGGGCGGGGTCAGATTTGGGGTGCCCCGCCCTGCCTCGTCCCGAAAACCCGAAACTTTCAACTTAATTAAAAAAAAAAAAATTTAGTGTTGAGGTTGAATCAAACCCTCAACCATCAGTCTAACGTACCCCAACATTTAACCAACTGTGCTGCCTCTGACTTGTAAATTAGTACCAAAAAAAATATATATAGGAATTTTACCAAAAAAAAAAAAAAAATCGGAGCAGATGTCGGGGATTTTCCTATCCCCGACCCGCCCCGACTCACTCGGGGATCGGGGCGGCGTAAAAAAATTCGGGGCGGGGACGGGGAAGCCAAACCCAACCCCGACCCGCCCCGTTGCCATCACTAGAGACAATTATAAAGCAACTAGTGATGCTACGTGCAACGCACGTGTTGTGTCTATGGTTTTGTATTGTTTTAGCACAGTTACGTTGTGGCTCTATCATTGCATGCCACTGAACAAAAGGTAGAATTCTGGTTATTAATACTAAAATTATATATATATTCTTTGTTGAAAATTGAGCGAAGAACGAGATTACAATGTACAATGATAAAATTTTTCATAACTTGATGACATGACTAATAATTTAATTACACAGTGAACTAATTATCATTACAATAGAACAGCAATTCAATTAATTTAGGAGGCCTAGAAATTAGAAGTATCTAAAAGATTTTCCCCCTATGTGTCATTACAATCAACAGAATTATTATGAAATAATACTTCGATAGATTTACATTTTTGCCCAACAAAATGACTACTTTAATATACTACATTAGAGTTTGTTAGCAAAATTATCCCACAAGTGTATGAGGTCAAAACAAGTAATATAGTAGATGAATCAAATGTCGTACCCACAGGGATCGGTCATTAAAATTCGCTTTAACTAACACTTTTGACAAATAATAAAAACTAGCAAACACACACAATTAAATCTTGAGTTGCAAATCAAAGAAACTAATAAAACTAAGTAAGATAATTAAAAGCAATAATTTAAATGGATTAAATGAATTCAGATGGTTAAAGCACCAGGATCCCTGAATCCACCACCATTTTTACAATCAATCCTAAGCACTCGCCCCTCACACGTTCTAGTCTATGGTTGAAAATCAATAATCTTAATTTATTCGAAAGCCTCTCTCGATGGTCATTCAAATCTATACATATATGTGAGACCAATTATCTCTAATTAACCTTCGAACATAAAGCATGCATCCATTCTCTTTGATTATTATGAAACGATTTTATAAAGCATAATAGTATCTCTAGCTATTATAGGACATTATGTTATTCACTATCATGTGCAAAATTCATGAAGAATCTCTCGAAAACAACATGAATCACAAAATTCAATTTAGTGGTGACCAAACATCAAATTGAAATAACGGAATAATGAACAATCAACCCAACAAACTAGATCGGAATAGCATGAACAAATACTATAAATTGATCATGAAATTCTGGGTTTCATCATAAACCCTAATTCAAGAGTTTAGCCTAGCATGATATTACTAGACAAAATCAAAAGATAAGATGAATTCATAGAAAAAGAAATAAAAAGATAGAACCCTAGCACTCCAAGCGCTTCAAACTCATGTCTCCAACCCTTCCTTGTGTTCTCCCTTTTTTCTCACCTCTTCCCCCTGGTCTTATGTTATTTTTCGTCCCTTTTATAGCTGTAGACGCTCTAGAACCCTTAATTGTATCAAAAATGAGCCAAAAAAACACGTAAACATCTTTTTCCGCTATGGGGAGCGGGTGGCCGAGGTTTGCTTACCGCGGCCAGTAGACAATTTTTCTTTCAGCAATGGTCTTTTCAGCATCTTTCTTCATTTATACACGTCCAAAACTTCTCGAACACTTCACAAATGTCACGAACTGAATTTTTATACAATAGCGGAAGCCCTTAACGATTAAAAATCGATACAAATACAGTTCAAAATATACAAATACAATTCAAAATATCGAGGCGTTTTCGCTGCGCACTCTGATAATTAAATGTTCAGTGAGCTACCCACAACGAAACCCCAGTCACCCGCCAAAGTCTCGATCACATACATGTATTTTCTCCATCTTTGGGACGATCCAGCAACAGAGTTGTTAAGTCCAATACCTATAAAATTATAGAAGATTGGAAGGTGAGTACAAAAGTACTCAGTGAATAATAACTTGTATTGGCACACGCAAAACAATACAGAAGAGGACATTTTTATGCACAAAGAAGGTCATTCACAAATATTCAGAGATTCGATGATACAAAGCCCAGACACATCACTAGTTTAGCTTCTACCAGTAAGCCATACAATTCAATAACAGATCAGAATGGCCGAGACCACATAGCAGAGCCATAATACCATAAAACAATTTAGATAGCAGAGCAAATGGGTATATAGCGTCACTAGCGATCCAAGGACAAGTGTGCACACTTAAGTATCGAATGCCAAATCAATATAATAGAAGTATAGGAAGCAATTACAATCAACTATTGAACAAAGAGAATTATGGGAGATATGAGATTAGAAGGGGGAGAGCCAAGGCATGCGTTACTCACAGGAGAAGCATATTTTCAGAGAGAGAGAGAGTCAATACGCGTGTTACTCACCTCAAATATTCCTTGAATAATTCCAAGAGGAAAACCCCTTTAAAGCCTTAAAATTTTTCAATTAAAGCTATTCATTAGGTTATAATCTTTCTATATATGATAAATACCATTTTTCTATAGACAAATATGTATTTTAGTGAGTTTTTTGGGTTATTCTTCATCCTACCATAGCGGTGGACGAATTTGGAAGCTTTTTGGGAGAGAAAGGGAATTGTTGGTTGCTTTGGGGAGTTTGAGGACCAATAGGCTTATATATAATAGTTGGAATTGAGTTAGTTTTAATAAAATTTGGATTCCACCAATGATACTGCGACACGTGGCATGACTGACGTCGTACACCTTGCGAGACTGTGTGGCTCAATGTGGATCATTCATTTATTGCTCGAGAAATCCTTATACTTTGTGTCGTCTCGTAATTAAGTCCCTGTACTTTAATTTATGTCAATCAAGGACTACCATCCTTAATTGACCGCAAATCTTGAAGTCTTCCAACTTGATTCAAGCCAAAGTTTCCAAATTAATGACCACGTAGTACAATTGGAGGTTAAATTTTCGGGGATGTTACAACAAAGGTCCTCGAACTCTTCAAACATGACCTAAATAGTCTATTTTAAGTTCTCTCAAAGTGCAAGCTAGTCCTCGAACTTGTTGACATTGATCTTTTCACCCCAATTTTCGAGCAATCACCCATTGATGCCATAACTTGAATGTAAAGCTCCAATTTGGTAAAAAATTCATCCTTTTCACTTGACATCACCTCAATTCAAGATTTTCACCTATATGACTCATATTCACACAAATTATGTAGAAATCTGCTCAATTACATATAAAATTAAATAAGTTAATAGGCGTAAATTACATATTAAATACACTTATCAGAGTTTAAGGAAGAAAGTAGCAGACACACTAAATTGAAATCCAAATTATGAAAGTATGACTTTAAGTCCAATTTCAGCTACTACTTTGATACAAAATGGCAAATTACAATTATGTATCCACATTTATGGCACCACGAGGGGTCTAGTTTGCTGCCTTCACAAAACATTTAGACAAAAAGGAGAGAATGTGATGTCATAACAAATCTAGAGGAGTTTTCTGCTTGTGGTCTTGAGATCACACTATTGACAAAATATATTTGGACAAAAGATAAGGAAAGTGATGAGTGGATGAAGTTAGAGCAGCTTTTCCAGCTTTTCCTTTCCGGCCTTGCAGATCTATAAAAGAAAGCATATAAATAAAAGAATTTCATTAGAAGAACTGGATTTTGAGGTCAATTAGATAGTAAATCAGGCAAGCCAAGAACCTTAAAATTAGAACCAAAAGTAATGGGAAAAGGAAACCAAAACAAAAAGGGGGGAATGAAAATAAATCTACCAGTAAATGATCGTGTAGCAGCCTGAATTAAAAAAAAAAACTAAAATTAGAGTTTGATTTGGAGACTCATCTACTCGTGCGTATGGCTTTGTAGTTCGATCCTGTGGAAAAATACAACTCGCAGTCAAAACACCAAAATCAAAGCAGAAAATGAACCAACCAATCAAACTGCAATGTCGAACCAAAAAGAAAAATAGAAGACCTCAAAGAAGTGGGAAAAAATTAGAGACAATAAAAAAATAAAGATAGTAGATCAATAGAAAGAAATTTATTGTATGTGCATGTAGCCAGTTTAAGAGCGTGAAGCATCGTGTTGACAGAAAATTTCACCTACACTTAGAGCATTATTGAAGGAGATGCTTTGAGTGATGTCTTGAATCCATCAACTACCACATCAAGATTGAACCAGTTGCAGATGGAGTATCTATATGTAAAAACCGGAGCATTTACAACATCAAGGGAGACACCCAAATCCCCGAAGAGAAAATCAGGGAAGGCAAAGAGAAAGTTAGGGCTATTTTCAAGGCTGTGGAGGCTTATCTCTAGGCCAATCCTGATGCCTACAACTAGTCCTGTTTCGATCTATGATGCCGACCTTAAGGGACACTTCCCATATTGTCTTAAGTTGTTATATATGGCGCTGTATGCCCTTATAGCCATCTCCAATTCTCCTCTACTAATCTCCTTCGATCTCCTCTATGTATTCTCTTAGGGACAGAACCGCACAGTAATATACTAGTTTTACACAATAGAGAAAGAGTCACAGTGCGATTTTGATATTTTTAAAATCCTAACCCAACAATTAACCGATCAAGTGGTCAAAAAGAACATGGAAATAAAGACAACAATAAAGTCTTGTCTAATATTGCACACTAAAAGAATTGAGGGGTCACCTTGATTGTTTTGAATTGGCCGTCACAAGACCTGCTAAGTTAGGGTCTATTTGGCAAATTATTTTTAGAGTTGTGTTATTTGGACAAAGACACTACATAAACTCTAACAAAAATTGACACGTGACACAATTTTATTTTTCAACACATTACATCACTTATTCATCAATTCTCATCACACATGACACTTGTCTTTTTTGTCACTATTTTTGTTCTCTCTTTTGTCCAATTAGAATTTTTCTTATTTTTAAGATCCATGATAATTGGGTCGTAAAATTGTAGAGAGATGCATTAAGATTTGCGCCGAAAAATTACCTAAAAAAAACTTAAAATCAGTGGGTTTGATGTCACATACAGATGAATTCAGACCCATATATATGTATATAAAATACGTACATATACACTATATATGGCATATAATATAGCACCACACGCCACATGTGCAATGTGGTGTCATACCATATATGGGAACAAATACAATGTAGATATAGCACAAGAAATAATATTTTTCTATAGACTTATAAGTAGAACTGTAGAAGTAGTAATAACTAATTGAAGAAAAGGAGGGAGAAGAGCCTTGAATTGGAGGGAAATAACAATAATAATATGTGAAATGAGGAAAGTGAATCTGCGTTGGTATTGATTTCTTTTCCTTGTATCTACAGATCTTGAATTTGCATTTCCGTTCCTATCTTGGGTTTTCGTTTTCAATCTGGCGTTTTCGTAGGGGTTTCGATTTGTTGTCAATGGGCACTCCTTTTCGTCTGCCTTTTGATGCTGTCCAGGTCTCTTTCTGTCCTCCTCCCTCTTTCTACGCTTGAATAAGTATAATGTTTCTTTTCATTTGGATTTCTTGTTGCCTTTATGTATTTCCGAGAACTTATTTGTTAATGCATGAGCGAATGACTGTGGAATTGCACAGTATCGCTTCACGATTATCGCTGATTTTCTACAGAACTGTACAGATAAAAAGTAATATGGTGCATGGAAACCCTGTTTGCAGTTACGACGCTGCGTGCATAATGGTGTGGATGTATTTTCTTTTTTTACTGCTTGTAACTGCTGCAAGGTCTAGTTATATGTGAATGGTTTCTTTAATCGGTCCTAGCTTCCAAAACTCCAGGAAGGGATACTATACACAGCTTTATGTTATTACATAAGAAAAGAGAGAAGGCTTGGTAGGAGTGTACTGTCGATTAATACATATCTAGGATTTTGGAAGAGATAATAGTAATAATAATATAAAAAAATACCAGAATTTTTGTATATTTGTGCATCTATTTGCGTAGTATATTTCAGGGTTCAACTTCTTGAGCAAGACTGCTAAACTAGTGCTCACTATATCAGTCAGCTTGCAATGTGTAATCTATACTCTGAGCATGCGCAATTATTTTGTGTCTATTTTTGGACATCTATACATTGTTGCCATGTATGCATATATAACATTCCTGGTGTGTTTTGCTGTCAAAATATGTAAGTCAAGGATGAATCATGCAAAGACAGTTGTTTATAGCATGTTAAAAGAGGCAGGGCCAGAGCATAACCATGCTGATGCATCGTGGCAATGGATCTAGTGGTTTGGTCATTTAGCTGATCCAAGTTTATTGTGTATGAGAATTAGTCTTATGTTGTGTAGTTGTACCAGATGTTAGAATAAGTACACCACAGTACTCTGTTTAATTTAGAAAAATAAATACTTCTAATAACTAATCAGAATCACAAGCAAAGATACACTTATATTGTCTTCAACGCCGAGTAACTCCTTAACTCGTATATCATGCCGCGCTTTGATTCATTACCGTCTTCACAAAATCCCCATGTCTGCGCTTCCTAAATCTCTTGCTTCAATAATAGAAATCCTGGAAGTATTCGTGCTCACTTTGTGTGTGTGTGTTTGTGTGACATGCTTTCTATATATTTCATTTTAATATGGATATTGGTCTTGATTTCATCGTTTTTTCAGGTGGGAGCATACTTTGTACGGCAGTATTACCAGATGCTAGAGGAAATGCCCGATTTTGTGAGCCAGTTTTACAATGAGTGTAGCACCATGATTCGCATTGATGGCAACACCAGAGAGACAGCTGGTGGCTCGATGGTATTCTATGTTAAACTACTTATCTGTGTGCAGTTACTAGTTACAAGTTCAGTTCTATGTTTACTAGTAGTTACAACAGTCAAACTTTAGTATGAGGGAGGGAAACTCTGGATCTTTTATTGATTGGAGCAATGTGTTAATAACATTAAGTTTGGTCCACAATGCTTGTTAAAGCTTGAAATTTGTTCTTAGTGTTTTAGGCTCCGTTTGGAATAACTTACAAATTGTCCCATTTATAAATAAAAGCAATCAGTGTACTTTATTGGATACGTGTCAACTACTATAATGGACACCTTATAATGATTTGAAATGTCCATCCCATCAATGCAATTTGTCAAATATAGTTGCTTGCACGTGTACTTTAAAAAGACAATCATTATCTCATTTATAAATGAACCAATTATAAATCTATCCAGATGGCCCCTGTAACATGTATCTTCTCCCTAATAAAGTGCAAGTCCATCTCAACATGCTTGGTGCCTGCCTGGAACACAGAGGCTAGTGAACTTGTTCCCTATATTATCACAGCACAAAGTTGGTCTCTGATGTAGCTGCAGCACAAGCTCAGTGAATGGATTGAATCCAAGTTTACTTCATGTATAGAAACTTAAGCTAAAGCCTTGTAATCAGTAAAATATCTAGAAACCATCTATTGCTTCTTGGAGCTCCACCAGGTGACCCTAAAGATAATGGAATAACCACTGCTGTTTTACTGCCATAGTGCCAGTCTTTTTATTGTTTCTATTGGCACTATATTCCATTCATTTAAATGACAGACTAAAATCTGTATATTGTAGCTATGAAACTTCAGTAATCTATCTTCACCTGTGTTTTGGATCTTTTGGTTGATTCTTTAACATTTGAACAGAGTAAAGAATATGAAACTCTGAACTTTCAACTTTAAGTGGACTGATATTGCTTGTTCCATTTCTGATTGTTTGGCTAAACTGTCAACACAGTCTGACGGTCAGATTGGTTCTTCAATCTATCTGGTTTCTATGGTTTAATAAAGGCAATTTAATTTCTTTTGTCAATATTGTATTGTAAAGCACTGCAACATTTTCACTTTTTTCTACTGCTTCTAGTTAATTGCTGAATCCATTGCTGGATTAAATCTATCATTTTTGCCTTAATGATGTAACATTTGATGAGTTCCTGCAATGTTTTCTTAGGCTCTATTGTTTGTTGGGATGATGTTCTGAGTTCCCGTCTCTTATTTCTTTGCAGCAAATCTTCCTTCTTATCTGGTCACTTCATTATACCGAGATAGAGATTAAGAGTGCGAATTCTTTAGAATCTTGGAATGGAGGGGTTCTAGTGATGGTTTCAGGTTCTGCGCATGTTAGGGCTTTCAACAAGAAGCGGAAGTTCGTGCAAACTTTCTTTCTTGCACCTCAGGAGACAGGCTACTTTGTTCTCAATGATATCTTCCACTACATTGATGATCTGCAGCATCCATCGAACCATTTATCTCAGAGCAATTCTGATTCTAAGCTCACTGCTTCAGCCACTATCCAAGAACAAGGTTTTTTTCATTCTAGTTCTTTCTAAAACAACATTATCTGGATCTAGGAGAAGACTGATCTGGGGTCCGTTTGGCAACCAATGTTAAATGAGATAATTGGTTTTGTTTATTTTAAGTTTGAGATGGCAAAATCCAAAAGTGACAACTCCCAGTTATTTAAGTTTCAAATTCAAGTCACTGTGACGTGTCACTTCTGGATTTTGCCACCTCAACCCTAAAATAAACAAAACCAATTATCTTGTTTATCATTGGTTGCCAAATGGACCCTTCATTAGCATAATTTGTTCATTTTCTAATTTAGCACAAAGTGAAGGAAGAAACTCATAGCATTTATGTTGAATGGTCAGATGTTTTGTTTTTGAATGATTTAGTATGCATTCATATACTGAAGTACTTTCATGTTTGACTTTTTGAGGTTAAAGAGACAAGATATAAATAAATCTCTTATTAGTTTGCTTGTGTTTTCAAAACAGATTGGAAGAAAATGTTATTATCAGGAAACAATAATGTAACTAGTTATACCTTTTAGAGAACTAAAAGATTTATATGGTAAATTATTGCCTAAATTAGGTAGTTTGACCTTCAAAAGAGTCGCAATGACAGTCTTTGGCACAGTGGTTGTACTATTTTCCAGTTATTGCATCACTGTTATAGATGCATTTTGTACTTCCAAGATAAATTTGTCATACTTAAATATGGTCTTTGGCTTCATAATAGTCGATTGAAATTGGGCATAATCATTCTTGTTTACTTTTAAACATGCGTTTGCGACCGAAGTGTTTCTATTAGAAATATTTGGACATTTGTTTTCTTCCTGTATATAAAGGGGAATACATAAGTATTAGGAAAATTATGAACTACCAGATTTTTGCTCCTTTTATACAGAACTTTCTCATATAAGCAAAGTGTGCTTTTCTCTCAATTTTAGATTCTAATGTTATTCCAGTGTCCAACTATGTATTGGGTGGAGAAGCCCATGATAGAGAGTTTATGGCTTCTGCAAATAAAAAAGAGAATGGTTCTGTCAAAAACTATAGCTATGCAGAGGAACAGCTACTGAAAGTTACTGAAACTGAGAAGATTCATGAAGATATCTCTGTGCAGTCAAATGGTTCCCTTCATAGTGCTATGAACTCTATACCTGACAGTTTTTCCAATGCTATTGAGGGACCTGTTATGGAGCCCCAGAAGCACACCTATGCTTCTATTGTACGTCATGACATCTAAATCTTTGTACTGCTACAGTTTATATTGCACCTTCCCAATTGCAGTAGTTCAGACAGTTTCAATTTACTATGTGCTACGTTGTTGATGAGAGTTGCAGCTTGCTAAAGGACAACCTTCTAAAGTGCTGTCTAAGTCCTTTTCTAACAAGCCTATTCCTTCAGAGAGGCAGCACATACCTGAATCTCTTAGACCTGTTGCTGCATCAAACACAATAGACAGCTCTCGGATAGAGGCCATGGAGGAAGCATCATCTGTCGAAGATGAAGGTGACCTTCCACTAATTTCTATTTTGTGGCTCATTTCCCCATTACTGTTTCTCTTATAACATCTAGAAAAATAATGAAATATTACTTACTGATGTTATTCTGTATTCTTGTGATATTCATCCACAGCTGAAATCAAGTCAGTGTTTGTAAAAAATGTGCCCTCAACAATGACTGCTTCTGAAATTGCTAACGAATTCAGGAAATTTGGTAAATTGAGTTCCGAAGGTGTTGCCATTAGAACCCGGAAGGTTTGTTCTTTTTAGATTTGTGCATTAACTAAATTTTTATGCATTTTTGTCAAAGAAGCAAAAATGCTGTAATTTTATCACGACAATGATGCAGGATATTGGTGTATGCTACGCATTTGTTGAATTTGAAGATATCTGTGGAGTCCAGAATGCAATTCAGGTTCAAACTTATTCAGGCATTTTGATCCATTTCTTTGAAGATATTTTTAGTATATTGACAGATTTAAAAATCATGATGTGTGTTCCTTTTCCATTTGGCTGCTAATTGCCAATTTCCTTTCTCTATATACCGCTTATGATCTTGCAGTGGCTCGTAGGAACCATAACTGTGCGGAGTCGACAAGTTTTAATAAAGGATTGTTTAAAATACGAAAGTCTTTATTTTTTAAATTTACTAATAAGCATTTCTTATGTCAGGAATGAGGGAGAGGCTCTTTCTGTTTATCTTTGAAATGAAATTCATAATTGCTTAAATGTCTTAGCTGTGAATTCATTAGGTTAGGGAGGAAGAGAATGCCAAGCGCACTTTTAACATGCAAAAGTGTTACTTAACTAAGGTTCGTATGTTTTGTTTGTTTCTTTTGCAGGCGCATTTTGTCCAGATTGGTGGACACCAACTCTTCATTGAGGGACGGAGGACAAATAGAAGTAACCCAATTCGTGGAGGACGTATGTGCTTTAATCATTGTTTACAACATTAATGGCTTGCACACAGTACTGTACTTGACAATCGGTTCACAAACATTGTCATCATTCTTATTTGTTCACAGTTGTTTCTGGACCACTCACCCATGGTTTCTTACTGGGCGGTTTTGTTTATTAACATTTGCTTCAAAGCTGAATATTTGTCTCTGAAATCTTTGACATACTTTTTCATGATGCATATAGCTTGGTCCACATAGACCATGCATGGGCACCGTGTTATTTCCAGGAACGCGTGGAGTTCTTAGTTCCTGATATTGTTGTGATACTTAGAAGTGAACTATCAACACCGCACGCTGCATCTTGTTTAAAGAATAGTTATTAGGAATAGGGCTTATTTTATTTTCTTTGTGCTTTCTTAAAATTCTTTATGAGTTAGTGGTCATTTGGGATGGCTTCTGAACCAAAAGTACCTTTTGAATCTTAGAAGCTATTTCTAAACTTGCTTGGGTAATTTTCTGAAAGTGCTTTCTCTGCTGAGAAGAGTTTCCAACAGAAGGTGGATTAAATTGGCTTCAGGCTCTACAAGAAGCAGCCATCCCTAACTGTCTGTTAGCCTAGTTTGAAAAGTACCAAGCATAGATTACTTATGCCAAAAAGCATCTAGCTTCTTGCAATTAGGTGTATTCTGCATGATTTTTCTTTTGTGTATGCAATTAGGCGAAGTCCAAACACTCTGTGTTTAGAAGGATAGTGTCGTGTGCGGTTCAAGCTCGATTATAATATCAAAATAAGAGCTTGGTTTATGCCTAATCATGATTATCAAGAGCAAGGTGCTTCTTGCATGTGATGAGGATTGAAACACTATGCTTTGAATTTATCGTTGAATTGTTCTGAACAGGAGGAAGGGGTAGGGGCAGGATTAGCCATCAGATGGAAGGGACAAGAGGACACCTTGGTGGACGGGGATTTGGAAGTGACCGCTACTTAAAAAGATCAGGAGGTAATGGTTTTCACAGGCAGGCTCCTTGAAAAGAAAAATTTTTCTGGCTAACAAGAACTCATAGTTGGAGTAAATGACTCACAGAAGATCGGGATTTTACTTACTTGAACAGCAATTTTGGAACATCTCATTCATGTTCATAGGTTCTCCTCCTTTTCAACTTAGAGGAAGCTAATCAATTAGATACACTAGAAAAAAGCACTGCAGTATCTTTGTTACATACTTTTATTATAGTATAGTATAGTATACTAATGATACGGTTTCTGCAACTTTCTGTTCAGTTAGCGAGTTGACCTTTCCTGAGCTTGAGATTTTTTTAATGAAGTTAGCATATAACACTAATGAAGTGTTCCAGACCTCTTTTGGTTATCGAACGTGCAAGCATTAGCAAGTTCTGTGAGATGCTATGAGTTTGTTGGTTTGTTTTTTCCTTCTCCATTCTCAGCACGGATTTTCATACCCCGTCACTGATGATAGATTGTTAGCCTCTTGAGGCGAGCAATGGCTGTGACAGCGTGCTGCCTTGCACTATACTATGCCAATGCTTTTCCAAGAGTGTACCTGTGCAGGGGTGAATTTTGTCAGGTAAAGCAAGGCAGCCGATTTGTTTTATTGTAGTAAAGTACTACCAATGGAATGTTATGCCACCTATCTTCATGTGTGTGTGTGTGTTTGTGTTGCAGTGTTTCACTATGAAGTGTTGATTTTTATTCAGCGACTAAATTATATGCAACTGTATTTTAGGTATTTAATGACAGAAGAGGTGAAAGTGCAGTGACCTCCAAATTCGGTTTCTAAAAAGTGTAATATGTTAAAAAGCATTGAAGCCAAACATTGAGTCTAGGCGTGTGTATGTGCAGTAATGTATACTAAAGTACAAGTACTGCGTAACAAAGTATGAGGCATGGCGAAGTGTGGAGTTTAAAACTTGAAGTATACATTGTTTAAGTGTTGCCTAAGTGAGATTTTTAGAACAAGCCTTTAATATAATAAAACTCTCACCACGTGTGGCGTGTATATTTCATACAAGTCATGTGTATTTTAAATACACATAACGTGTATTTATATATAATACATAGAGTGAAAGGTTTTGTAACAAAATCTTATAAGTTTTAAAAAAAAGACTCTTATTTAATAATTATTATTATAAAGAAATATATCAAATATTATGATCTATCTGTCTACTATTATATAAGAGTGAAGTGAGGGCCCAAGTCCCAACGTCGTCCCCTATTTTGTCGTTTTCTTTTTCTTTTCTTTTATTTTTTTTTAAGATTCAACTTTGTTGTTGGTTATCTTTAATTCGTTTTATTTGTATGTTAAAAGATTTTGAGTATGGTTACAATTTAAAAATTATCACTCTTTATCAACTAATTTAAATTTTAAAATTTTAGTACATGACAATACACCATTAAACTACATATTTGATATGATATAACTTTTCACATCATTTTTGTTATTACCTCCACATCTCATTATTACGTGACGACACTTATATAAAATTTGATTTTTAAATTCATTTATAAACCACTACAATTAAAAATAGTTGCCAAACATATTAATATTTTAGTGGATGCTTTAGATCGTAATTATATATACTGCTGACTCAAGTGGAAATTAAGTTCTTTAATTTTGCATGGACAAAGAATACATGAGTGCATGTAGATAGCCAATAGATGAAATAGATCAATCTCTATTTCTCATTGTTTGCATATTTTCTCTCTGTTTTGGTGTTTAAATTATTTTGTAATTTGTCAAAGTCTACATGTCTCTTGTTCATGATATAATTACTGCAAGTGAAATATAGATATAGATGAACCACTTAACCTTGCTGAGGTATCTTTATATTCTCTCTTTGATCTTTGAAAAATTTTTGAAAAATTTTAGAATCCATCTAAGACATAAAACGCGGCAAATAAAATATATAACGGTGTACCTTTGAAACTGTGACGTTTGGCAAGAGGTGTTACGACTCCTTTTAGTACATTGATTTATTTTGCTTCCTTCTGAAATAAACAAAATTTTTCGAAAGCTTTTTTCTCATTGTGTTTATGCAAATGCAAGCATTATCCACTTGTATCAGATGGATGAATAACGAATATTTAAGCTTTTTTGAATTCTAATCTATAATTAACTTTAACATTCATTTAAAATAAAACAGCACGAAATCGATAACACGTGCAACGCACGTGCCGAATATAGGGTGTGTATATATATACACATATATATATATATGTAGTATAAATAAGCTTAGCTACTTATACAAGGGAATCTAAAGAAGAGAGGATATTAACAAAAATGGTCTAAAAACAATGTAATATCTTTTCTTCCTTATTTCCTTCGTATGCGGTGCTTTCATGTTGTCCAGCGGGGGATATCCTCTCCTCCCAATTCTCTCCAATATCTCCTTCTTGGTCGTTACAGTCTTCTACCTCGCCGTCCAATTCTAGGACGGCGAGGCCAGCCGAGCCTCCTCTCTTGCCGTCGGCTGCCACCACGAGAGCCACCGCCGATCCTTGTTCTCTTGTTTTTCTTAAGAAATGGCAATCTTAAAACCCTTCCAACTCTTGGAAATAAATATCATTTCCGCGCAAGATTTGGAGCCCGTCTCCAAGAAAATGAAAACATATGCGGTTGCATGGGTGCATTATGACCGAAAGCTCTCGTCTCATGTCGATATGCAAGGGAATACACATCCTACATGGAACGATAAATTCGTCTTTAGGGTCGACGAGGAATTTCTTGGGAGGGATACGTCCGCTGTGACCGTTGAAATCTATGCTTCACATTGGATTCGGGATGCCCTTGTCGGGACGGTTCGGATCCTTGTTGGTAACCTCATTCCGTCGTTTGAGAGGCCGAACAATCGCCAATGGCAACACTTAGGTGGAATGCGATTCCTCGCACTCCAGGTTATTACCCTGTTTGGTCTCATTTTATGCTCTTTGGCGTTCCAAAATGGACGTTCGAATGTTTATTAGTGCAAATTGCAATTATCTTTATGGCTTTGTATTTGTCACGTCAATGTAGTTTTGATCTAATAGTGTCACAAAACTTCGCCTTTTTTAATTCCGTACTCGATACCGATGCGTGTATCTTTCAGGTACGTCGGCCATCAGGGCGACCGCAGGGAATATTGAATATTGGTGTGGCCTTGTTAGACAGTTCAATGAGGAGCATGCCATTGTACAGACAACTTAGCGCTTCAGCTGTTGGATTTCGTGATTTAATGGAGGATCCAAATCTCCACAAGAAAGACG
Organism: Nyctanthes arbor-tristis; assembly: GCA_963692815.1. Taxonomy (NCBI): domain Eukaryota; kingdom Viridiplantae; phylum Streptophyta; class Magnoliopsida; order Lamiales; family Oleaceae; genus Nyctanthes; species Nyctanthes arbor-tristis. Next base: position 1,145 of record CAVNYN010272632.1, on the reverse strand, counting down.
AAGAAAACGACAATCAGGCTCTGACTCTGAAGCCTATACTGCGCCGGACGAGAAGTGAACGTAGTAAACACATAAACTTTGACAATTATTCGGAAGCCAATAGTTCGATAGTTGCCATCCCAAAAAGGGTGGGGGGTAGAGGGAATGGTGGGTCGATTGTGAATGTTCCAGAAGCAGGGGAAGCTTTTATTAAGAGCAAGAGCAAGAAAGGGAAGGCGAGTTCGGTTATCAGTGGTGCAGAGCTTTGGGAGAAACCGAAACAGAAAGGTAAGAAAGGCAAGGCAAGTTCTGTGGTAAGTGATTCAGTTGTCAGCAAAGAAACCTCTGCTCATGGCAAGCTTGAGAAGCTAAATTTGAAGGTTAAAGGCCAAGATAATGTGGAGAAAAGTAATGAAAAACCAAGTAGCAAGGTGTTTGAGATCGGAAGAGCGTCGTGCACAAGGAAAGAAAGTTGGGGGACAAACTATAGAGCAACAACTTGTACCAGCCACTGGAAAGCAATTGAAGTTCGATGGACATGAATATGGTAATGCACAAGAAAATGGTGGCAAATTTGTGATCAGAGCCCCATTCAAGGCTCATTCCATTTATTCGGACTCTGAAATCGGGCCCCCACCATCTGAAGTGGCAGCCATGATGGCCGAAAGAAAGTACCCTCCAGATGATAATCAGAGCTCAGTTTTGGATGGTTGGAGTTTGGATGAAAGTGTTGAAGGGCTTAAATCGAAGCTGGAGAGGTGGCGAATGGAGCTGCCACCTTTGTACGATCGAGGTTTCTCTACAAGTAGCTACCAATCACAGTCAAGTTCACGGCCAACCTGCAGGCAAGCTGATCACAGTAGCAATGGCTTATTCTCATGCTTTGGCAACATCTTTGGGTACGAGTGCCAATGTGTATGTGGTAAGCCTCCTGAGAAGAGCACGTGGTCAAAGAGGTTCCGTACCACTGCTATCACTCCAGGCCGAACATTTATTTGAAAAACCCTAAGTGTCATGCCAAAGTATACCTGTTATGGCAGGATAGACAGTTCTGGAGACCAAACATCCACTTAGTATGATTATCATTTTCTCACAAGGGTTGACTGCTGAGGAACAGATTACATTTATTTCTCCCATTGATTTGGATTTATCATTTGGGAGGATGA
>CAVNYN010272631.1:0-10346 GCA_963692815.1 Nyctanthes arbor-tristis | reverse complement strand
TGGACTTTGTATTTGTGGTGGTGCCTGCTTTTTTTAAAGTGTGTTTGTTGTTTTCTTAGTCGTTATAACTTATAAGTTTTTTGTGATTTTAGTTGTTTTAACTTACAAGTTTTTTGCCTTTCTTAATTGCTAGTTGTTACAAGCAAGTATTTTGTCTAGTTTTATTAAGCTTGAATCACGTTGAAACGTGCCTTAAAAAATAACAAAACTCGATTTTTAATTTTTTCGGCTTGAATCACATTGAAATGTGTCAAAAAAAAGAACAAGACTCGGTTTTTATTTTATTGGCAAAATTCTGGGCCACTTTTCATTTTTGGGCCGAAATTCAATTTGGGCCGGTATTGGGCTGGTCCAACCCGAGACCCGACTCAACCCGAGGTGAGTCGGGTTGAGTCGGGTTATGGAACTGAGTCGACTTGGCTCGGTTCCAAAATCCCGGTCCGACTCACTTTTGGGTCGGGTTCGGCTGAAACTCGACCCGACCGATCCGACGCCCACCCCTATGCGAAAGTATTAAATTTAAGTGTATAAATGTATCATGATTTTCTGGTATAGTATGTAAGTGTACTAACCTTTGTCATTTGAAATTCTATTTGAGTTCAAACATATTTATAGATATTATTCATTTATTTTAATTTAATTTTTTAGCAAGTTAACCACTCAAGTGCTATTAAATATATATATATATATATATAATGTGTTATATGTTATTCAGCCCATCCTATTATTAACTCTTTAGAGCACGAGCTGCTAGGTTTAATTAAGTCTATTGTTATGAAGTATGACTTCTCTAGAAACTAGAAAATATTTTTCATATGCGTGACTTTGTAATTGTTACAAATAATTTGGGTTTAATAATAACTATTTTGGGAAAATTAATAGAAAAAGAACTGAAGGTAATATTTTAGACTGCATGAAGTTCTCCACTTTCAAAAAATATTAAATTATATATCTTAGACATTCAGATCATCGAGCATTTCTACTTTTCTATTTTGTTCACTTTTGTGTATGTTTGATGGAAGCTAAGTGCATATCACAATTGAAATTTCTATTACTTTTGTACTCCCTGTGTAACGCACATGTGAAAATTTTAGTTAAAAAACCAGAGATAATAAGAGGGAAAAACTTTTCCTCACAATTATTAATTGCATTGGTAGAAGAAAAAAATTATATAAATTAAGAATATATTAAAGTAAGACTATTTATTATTGATGTAAGTTTATTTAAAGATATTTAAATAAAGAAGAAAAACGAAAGAATGAATTAATATAGTAGTAATAAAATTACCCTATGTACAATGTAGATTTTTTATAGAAACATATTGAATTCTGAATTCAGAGTCGAATTTATTTCTACGGGTGAACCGATATACAATGTGCTGTGTTATCAGTATGAAGTTAGTGGAGTAGCCCTCTTATTTTGGTTTGCCGCGAACGAAGCCAACGAAGCAGTGCATCAAGGGCAAAAGGGTAATCCTGAGCTCTATAAATAAATAACAAAACGTTCAGCCACTAGGCAAAAGATTAAGCTCAGAAGTAAACGGAATGAGGGAAGGGGAAGATCGGGAATTTCTTGAAGGGTAGTTGCCCTTCCTCTTTCTCTATGATTTCTCTATCATCAAGAATTCATCAACTACCCTTCGATTCCATAAACATATATATATATTTCCCTGTAAACAATCATAAAGTAATGCTATTTCCTTTCTTTTCGTTTCATTCACTTCCAATGTTGGAATATGGATTAAACTACTTTTGTTCAAAGAACAATGCTACGCTTATCAGACCATATAGTATGAGCAACTAAAGTGGGGCTGTGATGATGTTTCTGGATTCTTCTGAGCTTGTGAATTGGGCATGGAAACAATCTGACCCGTATCTTGGCTGGGCGACCCGGATGGCATCAGATTTGGGATCTTTGTTCCCTCATTTGCTCTGCAACCGGCGATCTGCAGCCATGGCGCGGCCACTTTCCACTGTCCGATCTAAAATCAGATCTGAGCCTCAAATCTTCCATTTTTCTTTTTGTGAAAGCGATTATTTTCATTTTTAAATTTACAAAAATTAAGTGGTAACCAGTGCTTTTACCAAAATATCTGCAAAATCTATGCCTTATTATTCAGATTAAAGAATCAAGGGAAGGGGAAAAATCATAGTTTTTAAAAAAAGAAAGGGAATAATTAATTTTTGGAGGCTCAGATTCGCCTTTTATCATCAGAAAAAGAACAAAGGGCTAACCCCGCCATGGCTGCAAAAACCAGATCCACTGGTTTCGCCACGCCATGATACGGTTACCTCATAAGATCTGATAATTCTATTGAAAAAATCTTCACAGCCTCAAAATGTATCTCCAGCAGGAAAGTTTCTGGACATTGGACTCTAATCCTGTTATTATAAGCGAAATAGTAGTAGACGGAGGGTGTTAATCAAGAAAATGTAGAGGGTTGTTTGATGAGAATTTCGTTGTGAGATCATCGGCTAGGCGGAGTATAGAGGGGGCAACAACCCTTGAAGAATCCCTCCCTCTGTGCAGAACCCGACAGCCTCATTCTTAAACTAATGAGATTTTGTGCCTTTCAGTACCTTTATCTGCAGTTTGGCTAATTAGCACTTTCGTCCCCAGTGGTTCTCTGTCACTTAGGCTCAGATCTGTAACTGGATCGGTGGAGAGAGTCGCCCCGCCATGGCTGCAGAACACCAGTTGCATGCGAGAGGAAAACCCCAAAATCACACGCCATCCGGGTCGCCACGCCAAGATACGGGTTGACTTGTCCCAGCTGGGATCCTATAAAAGCTTGGAAGAAATACGAAACATCATCACAGCCTTAGTAAACAGAGTAGGAATGAACGGCTTTTTCGTTCAAATAGCAGAACTCAGCAGAGTATACAACACCACCATCGCCACCACATCCACCATGGAAGCAAAGATAATAACAGGTAGTTTGCAAAAGATTAAGGCTTGTTTGATTCTCATTAATTTGATTGCAACAGGCAATCCATGTAGCCATGTGTGATGTTCTTAGAAATTGTTTCCAATTTCTTTGTGAAGGGCTGTTGATTTCTACTGATAAAGGTAAGAAAAGATCATCGGCTTTACAGAGAGGGTAACCGCCCTTGAAGAATTCCAGTCTCTCTGCAACCTCTCATTTCCCTTCAATGCTGGGAACCTAAATTAGGCGATGGCTTAATTTATGGCGACGCATTTTTCCAAATTTGCCCTTGAAGTTTCGATTATAAACATATTGGCCCTCGGTTCATGTAACGAAGAGATTTGAAGTGGGATTCTGTAACGAAGAGATTTGAAGTGGGAGAAAAAATCTCGCCAAATGAGCTGCTTGGTTTATTTGAAGGAAAGGAAGAAAGAATTGTTACGTTTTAAGTTGACCGTGTCTACCACAATATTCGCATCTAGAAGGTGTATTTCCAATTTTTCTTCTTTGAGATCGGAGCATGGGTTAATTTCACATGTCGTCTTCAACACGCTTTAGTGTTAGTATAGATTGAGTTTCTAACTTTTTTGTAATGCGTTGAGTTCCCAATTTTTTATTAAGCTGCACAAAAAGTCTTTTTGACATATTCCGTCAACTTTTCCGTTAAATCGTCTACTGAATTACTATTATGCCTCTCATTTCCTATTATATAAAAGAGCAACCACCGTTTACTATTTTCTAGAACAGTGCCGTACCTATTTTACCCCGGATTTATTTCAGCAATTTCCTATTTTATCCCTGTCTAGATTCTTCTTTTTCTTTTTGTTCCTCTATTCTCTTGATCGCTCTTTGAAACTTACATGTTGTAGAACAAATTTTCTCTTCAATTTTCCCTACTCTCTTTTCCGGAGTGGTGCTTTTTGCAATTGGTCTTTGTGTAAAATTTCTTCCTGTTTCGAAGCAGATCCAAAGCGAAGGTGCCCGCGGTCCCCAGGTCTTTGTTTTTCCGCCTTCTTATGCATTATAGGTCCGGTAGATATAACCATTTATTTGTTTTTCCGCCTTTTTTACTTTGGAAGTTCATGCTTTGTTTCGTTTGACTTGCGGTGTTCGAACTTCTAGAGGATTGATTAAGGTAAAACTTTTTTTGTTTTAGTTCTCAAGTCGATTGGGATGTTGAGTGGAAGTTGTTGATTATATTAGCTCCTCTTTACAAACTGGAAGTTCTTGATTATATTTATTAATTGACAAGGAATGTTGATTGGAGTTACTGGAGTTGATTAGGTTGAGAAGAGTTCTATTAATCGGAATGTGAGTTCTATGAAGTTTTCGACTACTTTCAACTTGTTCATGTAAACAAGTCTTATTATTGTTTTTTATTTTCTCCTTTTTGCTGAAAGCTTTGGTTCTTGTTTATGTATAATGATGGATATGTCCTTAATTTGTTTGGTGCTTAATTTTATGGCGGTTGAAACTAGAAAAATGTTTTCCTAATTTTCCACTATACATGATTTTTTAACACTTCGTAAGTGTACAGGCCATCCTAACATGAGTGTAGACCTTGATTAATTTAGAATCATTGTAACAGTTAAGCTTTTCACGTTTAAAGAAAAATTTGTACACATCCTAACATGAGTGTAGACCTTGATTAATTTAGAATCATTGTAATAGTTAAGCTTTTCACGTTTAAAGAAAAATTTTACTTAATTTAGTTAGTGAAAAATTTTTTACTCTTTAGTACAATAATTGATTGCTGCTGTGTTATTGAAAATTGAAATTCTTTCTATAAATAAAGTTAAACTAATTCATTTTATCATTATGTATTTATGAAAATCTTGTCATAAGCTGCCCACCTCCACCATTTTGTACTTTGTATTGAGTAATGATCAGCAAAAGACTAAATACTCCCTTTTCATATAAAAAATAACTTTGAAAAGAGAATATGAACGATGTCGTTGCCTTCTCGTGATCTAATAATATGATTTTGAATCTATTTTTGTAATGCGCTGTATCCTATTCAGCAACAAATTTGTCTAGGATACTTTCCTTTCCTCTTACATTTTCATTCCTTGTTCTATCAAAAGATTGTAATTTTGAAGTGATAGATTTTTCTCAAAGCTTGTATTTAATTCATTTATTCTTGAAACTAGGGAGTTTCGGTCATTAATTATTTAGCGAGTCATAGTTGTGATTTCTGGTGGAGTTGCCATTTTTCCTATTTGTTACACCATTATTTCACCCATGACAACAGCAAGTACACATGCAAGAGGTCTAACAAGCAAATTGAATCAACGTTTCTTTAATTTTGATTCCCTTTTTTGTCATATTTTGAATTATAGTTAAGAAAAATATAATGCATGATGGAACATGATAATAACTGTTGATCAACCTGTCTCATTTAAATTAAAAATCATATCATAGAATGGTAGATGTTACCATTAACTTTTCCACTGGAATTAACTATCCTATAATCTGTGCTTACAATTGTTTGCTATTGTTCTCATCATGTACTTTGGAACCAAATGCACAAGCAAAGGTGGTGGATTGGGTCAGTGATTCTTGTCTACCACCAAAATGTGGTGGGAGCTTTGGTTGAAAGTGATAGTCTTTTGATTCATGAAACATACAACATCCATATCCACATTAGCTGAAATTTGTTTTGCAGATCATTTATGCTAAAATTTATGATTGAAATGTCAATTATATATATTCTCCTGAATTACTTTTGAAATTTGCAGATTTTTCCAGCTTTCTTGCAACCGTACTCATACCTATCAAAATGTTGCACTTTTTGTTGAAAACTCCTCAATTTTTTGCTCAAAACAATGTGTAAAGTTATTTTATTGGTGGAATAAAGATGGCTTTTTTAGTGTAGAAGTTGTTTGTAGTCTTGAGTTTAACCAACTAAGAATTAGTTTGAAGTAGGAAACAAAAGAAAAATCCGACTTTGGAGAGTGTCTATTTCATTGTTTGCACATGTTCTCTATGGTCCAAGATAAGTGACTTGGAAAATATATGTGAACAAATAATAAAGTTTTAAGAATGAGGGCTTTAAACTAACCAGATTCTTATTGTCGGATCATAGTTATACATATATATATATATATATATATATCTCTCAACCCTTCATGTTTGTGTGAGTGTAATGCATGTGGTTAAGAATGATACAAAGACCTTGGGCGAATACCTTTCCTTTTAATACTTCCCCCCAGTGGTTGAACCGTGATTGTTCACTTTTTATCTTGTTGGTGGATAATTTATGCAATGCATTGGGCATTTGAAGAGAAATTCAAGTAATTTGACAAAAGCATAGAAGAGGTGATACTTTTGTCCATAATGCTTAATTATGTGGTGGTTATGTTTTGTTTTATTTTATTTTATTTGAATTGATTTGGGTTTTTCTTTTTCTCTGTTGATAATCGCTTGATTTCTTAATTGTATGTAAACCAAAATGATATGATGATGTTGTCAATAAAAAGATTACAGTTCATTACTACTGAAGTTGTGATTCTGAAGTTAGTCCTCAATCTATGTGTTTGGTCGGTGAAAAGATGCTTACAATGAGTTTTCTATAAGATGAAATGAAATGAATAGGTCTTGACTCTCAGAGGCTATATATCTTTTATTTCTAAATGCATAACATCTTCTGAAGTTCTCATCATCTAGGGCATATTTTATTACACTTTGTGTATGTGATGTGATATCTATACCAAAATTTCTCAAATGATTAAGCAATCTAACTTCTTTTACGATTTTGAAAATCTTGTCACTCGACACTCTCACATCAGTATTTTGAGTTTTGCACCTCATAGTTGTAGACCTTTGAACCCTGTAGTTAAAGACGTAGAATTCCTATTTAATTTTGAGTTGGGGTACTCTAATTATTGTGGATAAATGCAGCAGACAGTACTTGACAAGGTTGAATGATAAAGTCAACGACATATTAGTTCTATTTTTCCCTCTTCAAAGAACAATTTGGGTTCAAAATTTTGAAATATTGGTGAAAAAGTCTTTTGAAGATTAGCATCATTGGAGAATTGAAATTCAGCATTTGTTTCGTGATATGATATATGATGACGCATGTAGAATTGAGATTCAAATCTAGAAATTAGCATTTTTGAACATCAATTCTACAATTCTACTAGAAACTTAAAAAATGTTAGAGTAAGTGTTTCTGACATTTTATGAATTAGTTTACTTTTGAAACTCTTAAGCGTCACAGAAATTCTTTTGTAATGTGATTTACATGATGGATATCATAAGCTTTTGGTTTGCTGTAATGAATTATTAATATCCATGATGTGTAATGAAAAGTGATAAAATTTCTAAATGGTAACTACATTTTTTTCACTTGGAGGCTACAGGTAACCCAAATTTTAGTTTAAATAAGATAATGTTATTTCTTGAATTGAATTATTGTCACATTTTAACTTTCAAAGTAAATTTATGTTTCATTATTCTCCGACAAAAAAATATAAACACATCAAAAGTTGCTGTGTTTTCTTCAAGTTGGAATTTTATTTAAACACCACAAGAATTTTGGCATGGCTTTAAATCCTCGGCCTCTATTCAAATACCTTTTAGTTTTATCAGTTAGTTCTAAGGAAATATGTTAATATTAAATAAAGTCTTAGAAATTAAACGAAAAATAAACGATTTCAAACTGCAACACGTGCAACGCACGTGCCCACCTAGTTTTTTTTAAATTGTGGAAATGGCAGTTAGTACCCCCCATTTTTCCTTTTCTTTTTTTAATTTTTATTTATTTTATATTATTTTTTCATATTTTAAAATTTTTTATTTTTAATTTAAAAAAATAAGGGATATAATGGTAATTTAGTAGATGATTTAAAGGAAAAGTTAACGGAAAGTGTCAAAAAAGACTTTTTGTACAGCTTAATGAAAGGTTGGGGACTCAGCGCGTTAGAAAAAAGTTAAGAATTCAGCCGATATTAATACCAAAGATTGGGGATGATATGTGAAATTAACCCCTTTGTGCATTTTGAGGTTCAGATCCTTAAATGAGGAAACCATGTATCTTTTATTTACCAGATATTTAGACAAATACCTTAGGGAAAAAAAAAAGAGCCTATTTACAAAAATATGTTCAAACTTCCGCTCCGCAACAATACGGCCGAATTCTTTCGGAAACGTATGGGGTACAGCCAAATGCAACAGTCATGCGCAAGTGGTGGGGCTCTTGCAATTAACCATTTTGGATACAGCTCATGCTGTTAATTTAATTAATTAACATTGTCCTTCTAAATATATAAGTTATTATGTTGATTAACTATATTATTTGCAAAAGTTCAGAAACGGATCACCTTGTATTCTTTTTAATTTTTATATATGTAATTTTTAATTAATCAATTATTAAATACTTGTTTTTTTAAAAACCCACAAAATGTTATTACTTTGTGACTTTTAAATTTTTATATCTATCGCCTTAATTAATCGTTTATTCGACATCAGCCACTTAAAAAAGTTACAAAACACTAGAAGTCTAACTTTGTGAATTTTTAGCTTTTATATGTAGATTTTTAATTAATTGATTATTTAACATGTGCGTTTTTAAAAAAGTCACAAAATGTTAACACCTAGTAACTTTTTAATTTTTATATATGACCTTTCAATTAATTAATAATCGGTTATTTAACATATGCCTTTTTAATTTAAAAAAAGTCCTAGGAGGTTAACACCTTGTGACTTTTTATTTTCAATATATAATATTTTACTTAATCAATTATTCAGCACGTGCCTTTTTTAAGGAGTCACAAAATACCATCACCTTATAAGTTTCTAATATATATATGTGTGTGTGTGTGACTTTTCATCGATTATTCAATACGCACTTTTTTTAAAAAGTCACAAAATAATAACACCTTATGACACATTAAATTTTATTTAATCGATTAATCAACATGTACTTTTTTTCTAAAAAGTCACAAAACTCTATCACCTTGTGACTTATTAATTTTTATAGCTAAATCTTTAATTTAAATTGTTCAGCACTGGCCTTTTTTTTTTTTTATAAAAGTCACAATGCTAACACATTGTGGCTTTTTAATTTTTATGTGACTTTTTTATTAACCGATTATTTAACACATGCCTTTTTTAAAAATTCGCAAGACGCTCTCATCCAGTGATTTTTTTTTTTAATTTTTATATATGACTTTTTTAATTAATCAATTATTCAAGTCGCGCCTCTTTAAAGTAGTCACAATATGCTAATACCTTGTGACTTTTTATTTTATATATATAACATTTTATTTAATTGATTTTTCAACACGCGCCTTTTTAAAAGGTCACAAAACGCTATCACCTAGTATTTTTTTTAATTTTTATGTGTCTTTTTATAATATAACTTTCTTAATGACATGTGATTTTTTTATGTGCAACTTTTATATAAAAAAAACACGAATGTGATTTTAAGAGTTACATATATGATTAACAAGGCCATGTTAAATCGATAATTGTTAATTTTTAATGCCGCCATATGTATGGCGGTAGGTGATTATGTTTGTGAATTTTGCGAAGTGAACGTAGTAATCGGGGAGGAATCACTTTTAACCATATTTTTCATAATTTACCGTATTTTTCCTAATTTTCTCATTTGGAAATTACACAAAGGGCCGGTAAATTGAAAAATGCGGCAAAATGAAAATGGAAAGATAACGACAGGTAAAAATAGATTTTCCATCTAACATATTTTATGACACTATATGGTGCTATATAACCATGTGACATGTATTGAGAAACGCCAAATGAGAAAACCCAACGATGTGGCGTGTATAGATACACATCACATGTTTGTATAAGAGATCGGAAGCACAGTCTTATAGCATTTTTTACGTAAAATTACAGTGCTAAAACATGAGCACAATCCCTTTTTAACTTTTTAATTTATGTCGAACATATTGTAGTTGGTGTGGGTTCAACTTGACCTCAAGCAAATCCAGCCCAACCCACAAAAAATGAAATAAAATAAATACATGAGAGTTCCTCAAATCAACGTAGGTCTAATGCGAACATTTACCTTAGGAGAGAAACTCGTGCCATAATATACTGACACTGCCAAGGAGCTCAAAAACCAGTGAGTTCGTGTTTTTAATAGAAATATAATAATTGTACCCGAGTACTCATATTCTATCGTTGTTAACTTGTTATGCTTAGCTGCATTTTCAAAATAGCAAAGTTACAAAGCAATCTTGGATTTCTGATGCCGATAGTAGCATGAACCAATAATATGTCATCCTCCACCCTACGTATTACAGACTAATACATTTTGTAATTAGGCACTTGACATTGATTTTTAAGGAATGTGGACAATTCTTCCGAGGGAAATATTAATTTCAATGCGAAACGCTCTATTGGCACTTTGAAAATATATTCACCGTGTGAAATCAAGGTTCCTAACATG
>CAVNYN010272630.1:0-12961 GCA_963692815.1 Nyctanthes arbor-tristis | reverse complement strand
TTTTTTTTTTGGTCAATAGGTGAGAAAAGCCTCCATTCAGCAGGTCGTTATCCACTCATCTCACAATATAAAAATCTCAACTAACTACAGATCGGCCTCCAATATAAACAGATAACACTACACTCATACTTTGAGGCCTAAGGGTTTGTGTTTTTTTCATTTATACTTTCTTCCTCTTATTATTATTACTGAGTTTTTTACCAGTGCGTTGCGTGGGATAATAACAGAATGTAGAAATTAAAACATTAAGAAAATCCTTTCCAAAAAAAAATAGAGTCAATGAAAAAAATACCGAGTAACTTACGTGAAAGGGAGCTCTAAGGTGGAAAAAAGAGAATTTGAGGGCCGTATCCATCGCTGCGACTGCTAGAGTGGGATTAGTAACTAATGGTATTTCTGCTTTTTTTTTTTCTAAAAATCAAGAACGAATAAAAACGTTCCATTATGGAGAAATGCTTTTTTTTTTTTTTGCTCGAATCTCTGCTTTTTTTCATTCCATATATATGGAGAACTCTAACTAAAAATGTTCCGTTAGTTACTTAGTTATCCTCAGACTTGCAGTAGAACAGAAAATAAATCCGTCAAGACATTCGAGCAGCTTAACTTTTTTCATACATAAAAGTAGCCCAAATTGATTTCCAAAGCATAAAATTGGGAACAGCCAATTAGTTGCAAACCCACAAAATTGAACAAAAAACATTAACACGCAAATAATTTGCAATAAGAAATTCAACCATTCATCTTGTGTTTCAGAGGAAAGCTAGCGGAGTGCAGATTGGGTCGCTGGCGGGATGAAGTCGGAAGTTGCAAAGTGGGTCGCTAGGTCTGGAGGAGCAGTGTCGCCGGAATTGGACGAGGAAACGCGTCGCTGCCAGGGTTTGGAGGGGGAGAGGAGAGCGGTCGCGGATTTTCTGTTGGCAAGTATATTCTCAGTACACAAACTAGTCCCCACACCACACTTCTGTTTCTTACTAGCACTAGTGAGCGCTAGTCTTTATATAGGATTCATTGAATATCATTTTGTGTCGGACAAGAGATTGTCACATATTTTATTGGGCATCGCCAATGGACTTTATAAGAAGACTATTTCACCTTTTCTCTTTTGTAAGGAATAAAAGTTGTTTTGCTTGATTGCTTAAGGAATAATGAGACAAAAAATATTGCGTGTGATTTGTTAGTCACACGTAAGGTTTATTTAGTCTAAACATGTAAACTTTTTCCCCCTTGTCGATGTTAGTTAATGAGATATAATATATAAATTGTAAATTTTTAATATACGGTATGCAAATTGTAAAAACATTCTAAACACAAAAATGTGATGAATCAATGAATTCAAGTGAAAACTTTGCAAAGAAGAGGATTCACCACCACCAAGAAGGAGAATAATCTCACAAAATTTATTAATTAATTGAATAATGCGGCTAAACACCCTAAAGCACCTTTAAATAATGATAATTATGTTTCTATGCTGTCAATGGTAAATCATGATTTACGTATGCTCTTCAGCTATCTTGATTTCCCCTCAAGTCTACTGAAATGATTCTTCAGTTTAATTTGTCCTAATAATTCCATAGTGTCGTTGCTTTCAGCTGTTTCTCCCAACAACGTGGGAGCTAGTTATTGCCAATAGGTGAGTAATGATATTTTCCAGCTTTCATGAATTAGAGCTTATTCCTCAAGTAGATGCAAACTTCAATGCAAATTCTGAACCTTCTCTCACTGTATGGAGAACAGAGAACTATTATTCATTATCAAGAACAGAATCAATGCCAAATTGTGAGATAATGCTAAAACTTTTTAACATTTAATGACAAGGACTTCTACGATCTATCAGTAATGTTGAGTCAATTTCTGCACAAAATAATTAAATCAGTAAATGTACCAGAAAATTACCTTGAAAAGGGGAGAGGGTTCTGCTAGCAAAGAGGGGAAATCAGTGTCGCCACTGGTGGCCAATGTCTCCGCGAGTGCCTGGCTTTGGGCTGGGGTGTGGTGCAACAGGGGGGAAAGATAAAATTACAATAAAATAACTAAACAAAAATTGGGTCAATACAACACAAAAAATGGAACGGAAAACTACCTAGAGAGAAGCAGCGAGCTAGTCAGCGGCCAACAGTAGTTTTAATTTTTTTGAGTGGAGCCCGGTAAAGGCGGAAATATTCTTACTTACACATGTGGCATGGGACCCACCTATCCAGAGTGGCACTACGCATCAGATTTGACTCTCCCTTGGGGGAGAGTGTTTGAAACTATTTATTTAAATTGAATTACAAAGAGAAATTATAATAAAGTGAAATGAGAAATTATAATAAAGTGAAATGAGTAGTGTAAATTTAATAAAAGTTTAAAATTTGTGGTTATAAATGAGCAGTTATCAAATCAGTGGTCAAATCAGTGATATGTGATATTATAATGTGTTTTCATAAAAATAATCAAATACCTCCTAGTTTTCTATAGATAAACTTTCCACTTCGAAAGTAGTATCATGAATCCAAATTGGAGAATGAGTATCAAAATGTTAAATTTTTATATTGAATTCTTGGAACATAAATATATTTTTAAACTTTTAAGCTTCTCCAATTTTTTATATATAACTAAAGAGGAAAAAAAATAAATCTATTTTATGTATTGGAAAAAGAAACACGCACACATGTTTAATAAAGAGGAAAAAAATAAATAAATCTATTTTCTGCATCAGAAAAAGAAACACGCACACACGTATAATAAAAATTATCGAGAGTAAATAATTTTAATAATGAGATATGCATATGTGGCGTCACGTGATGTCCACATAGTGCTCAAGCGCCCAACGATGCACACACAGTTCTAATGTGGCTGCTTATTGTGTACCACATCATATGGTCCACCTAACCAGAGACCACATGGTCTTTAAAGTTTATATTAATCGAGCCCTTTTATTTATATGTAAGCATTCATATAATCTTTTATAAAATAAAGTAAATTTACTATATTATCGTTAAATTATTTTTCCACAATAAGACAATACAAAGAGGTAAAATTGTGAATGTACCATATTTTGTGAAAGAATGACTAAATGATTTCTTACAAATATTATTTTCTAGATCAAAAGTGGCCGAATGTAATGTCATCTTCTGTATTGGTCCCAATTGAATTGAGCGTGCGAGTGACGCTGGTAGAGTACTTCTACCGTCCCGTTTACGGAGAAACGCTTTTATTCCAAGTCCACTTTTGTAGAAATGCAGAGGTGAGAAACAAGGAAAATGAAATTGCATTACGCAAATTGCCAGATGCGGTCCTCAACTATATCAGCTCTTGTAATTGAGCCCGTCTTAAATATTCTGGCATTTTCTTATTCCATATGTTGTGCAGTGAATAGAAAATTGTACTAATGGTAAACTTTTGAGATATTATTTATTTTTCATCATTATTAGAATTTGGGTTGATGAATAAAAGTCTGCACGATCATCGTACAAGTTGTTATATAATTAAACTTTTTGGCAACAACAAGGAGCATAATTAGAGAATGAATCTTGATTACAAACTATGAAATTTGGCATGAAATGGCCAGGAAGGTTTTCATTTTTGTTTTAATTAGAGCTACACTAGCTAGTGAGTGGTGATGAAATTCTTAGTACCTCTAAGTATCACAAAATATGTGAATGAAAACATTTTAATCAATTTCCAAATAGAAAACTATCAACGCTTATTCTATGAATGAATGCCATGATGAAAAAAATATAAATAAAAATAAAATTCCGTTGGAAACAATGCCGCAAATCTATTGTTTTCGGTACTGAATGAAAACCATCAACGTAAACTGGGACCCAATGTTAAAGGCTGGGATATAAAACTTTTTTTTTTTTTGGGGACCAATGTTGGCGTATAATGTTGTTCTCCCATAAAAGGCATATGAATAATCGCCACCCCAACAAGACATACCATAGATTCTTGACTTTATCTTTAAATCCCGACGTATCACTCACTCAACAAAGTTCTCTCTTCTTCTCTCCAAAAATGAATGACCATGAAAACATGCCAATGCCGATGCCGCCAGGTTCCATGTACAATAACAGTGTGAACATGGATGATATGACCATGCACATGGCCTTTTTCTGGGGCAAAGATGTGGTGGTTCTGTTCAACGGATGGCCAAACGGCCGCCTCGGCATGTACATACTGGCTCTTGTCTCTGTCTTCTTCCTGGCATCGACAGTAGAAGTCTTGGCAGCGGCTATGACCTTGAAGCGCGTTCGGAAGAGTCCTTTGAGTGGTGGCTTGATTCTGGCTGCTGTTCAGGCCGTTCGCATGGGTCTTGCTTACTTGGTCATGCTCTCTGTCATGTCTTTCAACGTCGGAATCTTCATTGCAGCAGTGGCCGGCCACGCTTTTGGGTGTTTCATCATTAAGTACCGAGCAATTGCCACGGCTTCTCCTGCAGAGAATGACACTCCTAAATTCTAGAGTTACCATACGAGTAATGCCATTGGTGCTCAAAAAAGGTTCAGGCATCACTTGTCCTTCAGTCCATGTATCCATTTTATGTCCATCTTTTTTGAAGTGTGATTTCTATTTTTTGTGTCATTTTATGTTCCACACTTTTTACCCAAATAAAGAACAATCGACATACAAAATGGAACAGTAGGATCCCAAAATTTCCATCAAATCATAATCAAGTGAAATAGAAGGCAACTGCCACCAATCTCATTCAAAAAGGATGAAGTAATTTCTGCTATTGCACTTTGCTTCATTTTGTCTTTCACTTTGTAATAATGCTATAACATTACATTATTTCATGCGTGCTATCATGACGAGTATTGTAGAGACTGACTCACAAAATCGTTCATCTGTCTAGCCCCAGGGCAGTGAAGAATCTTCTGCCACTAGGCCACAGACTGGACAAAAAGCCCATGCGAGTTTGAGCAGTAGCCTGGGCAACATCCTCCTTGTTACTCTCAATACAAGTTCTTGCATTAGCTGGATTCTTGTTGCTGCCTAGATTAGCCTGATCATCAATATCCTCGGCTTCCTCATGAACTTGATCTGTTGTACCATCCACTCCAGCCTCCGCAATCTCTCCAGGCTTCTTGTCAAACAATCCCTTAAATTGTTTCCGAGCCTTTCTATGGATTTCCTGTTTTGTGAGCAGGAGAGGCCATGGTTAAATTCTGCAGCCTCAAAGCAACTTTCAAACTCGTTGCTCTTTGACTAACCTGCTCCTCCTTATTGAGTTTAAGTAGAGCTGCCTTCGCAGTAGACTCGGATGTTTTATCAATGGTCATCATCTTAGAAACATGTTCAAACTAAGCTATTATTGCGTGCTCAAGCGTAACTAGTTAACCATAATATCACCTTATTGAAATCTGCTCTAGCTTCTTCATAGGCTCCAACAGAAATGTATGCCATTCCACGTCGATAGAGCGCTTTTACATGAACAGGATTCGCATCTAAGACCTGTATAATACCATAGAAACTCACATCAATCTTCACAGAAAATTTTACAAACACAAGTGTGTGGAGTTATGGACCAAAGGAAGTTTTTCGAACAAGAAAAATTGCTTACGCATCTTATTGATTCTATCTAAACCAAACCAAAGATATTTTTAAACAAAGATATTTAAAAGTGTCTTTTATATCATCATTTTTCAGCTATGGATTCACACCATAAATATTTTCCCAGTCAATTCTCCTTGGCCTCGGCCTAAAAAAAGAGGAGGGAGGAAGACAGTGAAAGTCGAGTTTGAAGATAAACTGAAAGCCCAAACTGAGGGCAAGGAAACTTATCAGTTATCACAGATCCAAAACCTGTATTAATTCAAAAAAGAAAGAATGGTTCTTCTGAATCAAAATGATAAAGCATGAATGGCAAACATAAGGTGGGAATAGGGTTGCAGAGTTGCTCCTAAAAATTAGGATACAGAGGACAAGATTCAGTGGTATGACAATGCATCTGCCAGATGGACAATATGCAGCATCAGATTACCTTATTGCATGCTTCAATTGACTTCCTTGGTTCTCCCATTTTCAATAAGCAGGCAGCGACATTCAGATGCAACAAATTCTTCAAGCATTTGAATTGCAAGGCAGAACAGAAAGGTTTATTTCATATATTGATTTAACTCAACAAGTATTCCAGAATACAATCATCTTTAACTGGTAAGAAACTTGAATTGGAAGCTTTACAGATAGATGAAACATAACATTCCAATTTTATATATAACAAACACACTTACCCTTGCATTTGAAAATTCTTTTCCCTCCTCGTCATCTTGAGGATTGACATGATTAAATTCACGAAGCACCTGAAAAATAATTTTCTGACATTTTAGACATCATTTTCTCTGGAACGTGCATCCAACCTAAGATTATAAAAATGTAAGCTCAAGCACTGCTAATGATTTGGTAATTCTGGATTCTTACAAATCATTGTTGACACTAAAGCAGGTCCAATATGGGAACGAAAAAATTGAAGGGAGACAAACCAAACAGTGCCCAACAATGCTCAACATAAAGAAAATTGGAAAAATACATGCTCATATTTTGCTTTCGCGAGACCATATTTGCCTTCTTTGAATAGCCTGTTACCCTGAAAATGAACAATTATAAAAAGTGAGTCTGTCAGTAAGAACCAAGAGTCAATAAAAATAAGTAAATACCATTTGTCTGTGAAGTGGAAATTTCAAACTTTATTTGATTATGGCATTGCCATTTTTAAGCATAAAACCAGTGCAAACTGCAGTAGACGAATTCAAGAACGTCTTTTCAATAAGGACCTTTTATTTGAATTATTTGAATCGCAAAAATCAAAATTTCAGCATTGCATTCTGCATATTATGCATATCTTTAACACAAAAAACCATTCATTCTGCAAATTTTCTCTCAAACATACTTTCCTTACACTAGACCGTGTTGGGTCACTGCGGATATCTATTCATTGCCATATCCAATTACAATTTTATATCATTCAATTATGCTTAATATTTTTCTTAACAAAGCGGTCAAATGTCAAGTTAGCACATCGCCGCCTGCCACTCAAGATAAATATCGAAGTAGTAACACACTGAAACTTGTGCTACAATAATTATTGCAAAATTGTTGTTAGATGGTCATGTCACATATACCGTGCCTTTTGTCTTCTCGACATCCTCCATTATTTCTCTAAAGTTGAAACCAGTCCAATCCTGCAACAAGAATTTAAATCATTTTAACAAATATTATTTGAGGCACCAAAGAAATCAGAGAGCCCCAGGAATAGAAGGAACTATATAAATTGAAAATCATATCCAATGCCTGCAAATAACCAATATTTGTGGGATATTTAAGTATTATGACATAATGTTATATCATAAAGGTTGAAGGTTACATACAAGCTATGAAATGTAATGAATTAGAACCAGAAGTATATATTAAAATCTTTCAGTAGACAACCCTCGATAGTACTGGCCA
This sequence comes from Nyctanthes arbor-tristis, assembly GCA_963692815.1. Taxonomy (NCBI): domain Eukaryota; kingdom Viridiplantae; phylum Streptophyta; class Magnoliopsida; order Lamiales; family Oleaceae; genus Nyctanthes; species Nyctanthes arbor-tristis. The sequence goes on along the minus strand of CAVNYN010272630.1, from coordinate 5,536 downwards.
AGTTCACTAATGATAATTAACTACATAGATCAGGTTTGAACTTATGAACCTGAAGGATAGGAACATATAAAACATCCAAGCCATGAGAATCATATTCCATCATTACTTGACACCTTACAGGAATGGCAGGAACCTTTATTAAAAAAATGTACAACAATGTTTCCAAGATGAGCATATTTCCCTTTTCTTTGTTCAATCATCCATTCCTATCATTCTACAAAAATAAATAATTTGTTTAGGACTCCCATATGTGTGTGTGCGTGTGCCATAATCTAGCGCCAGTTTGTTTAGTTCTTCAAATTTGTATGCCATAATCTAACATCAATTTTAAATGAGTAATTAATGTCTGTCAATCCATTTTAAATTATAAATTCTTGCATTTGCTTACCTTTTGCTTCTCATAATCAAGAAGTTCAATTTCCCATTGGATGTGAGCACCTTGAGGAACATTAGCAGGCCTGATTATGTCACAACAAAATAAAATGAGAACATATCTAAATCGAATGCGATCAGCAGTAAAAATGATGACTGGACAACGCATGCATTTGAGTCATTATCGATTATCAAAAAGTTGAATTTTAGTAGAGTGTTGATAAAACAAAACGTTCAACCTTGGAAATTTGTCGTAAGCATAATCCGGAGGGCATGTAACGAGAGCTATTTCTCCAGGCAACATCAGTCGAGTGCACATTTCAAACCCTTCTGGGATCTAGATTGAGAAAAGGAATAAAAACTTATAAATATACTTCAGTATAGACAGTCATAATAACATGCTCCAGGTTGAGAAAATATGTTCAGCCTCTTTATACAAAGAACAAAATGAAACATTTGAAAACGAATTGAATGCAATCTAGAGGATGAGAAATGACAATTTATGGAAACTTTTTAACATTTTATATGATTAGCTTACAAGCCCTTCTCCTGATCGGAACTCCAAAGGCTGACCATTGTTATCAACTTTTGTATCATAGAACACAGTCTTTTCAGCATTAAGAAGCATCCCCTTGTAATGGACATGTAGAAGACTATCTTGAAGACGGCAATCCATAGGAAATTCACATAAATATTTCACAAAATTCAGAAAGCATATAACATCAGTATTTTGCAAAACAATATGCAAATATCAGGCTTATATAAAGTTTTAACTTAAGTTGGAAGATGCCTCTTCCATCACGAATCCGGCGTTTAATTAGGCGGCCATCTCCGAGCACATCACGCACCTGTATAGCAAAAATAATCGAAGAACTCAAAGAAATTGAATTTGATGTAATTCTATGTACAAATCAGGATAGGTAACATGGAGAACAATTTTTCCCTTTGTGGTCCCCAGTTATTTTGCTTCATCACGTTTTTGTTTATATTTTATTTATTTATTGTTTTTCCTGCTATGCAGGAGCTGAACAAAGTATGCAAAACCAATATACAAAGACAAGTACCTAGGAGAACCCAAATATCATTAACGAGATCTGATAAGGTAAGATTAACAAAGCCAATGCGGAAGAAATCCACATAGTTTCAGGTTTTCATTGAAAATGATCACTATAAGTAATTGCGTTAAACACATTACAATTTCTATTCTGCATAAAGAAGTCGAACCGCAGACAAGTAGAGCTCTAGTAGAGAAGAGCTGCTTGCCTGAACAAAATGTACCAGCTCCACCTCAAAATGTACGTCTTCGATACCTTCCGCTGTAGGAATCAGATGGCTTTCAGTCAAATACTCACTGGTAACATAAATTACTGCCTTTTCTCCTCTTGACATTGTTCCTATGGCCATCTCGAGACCTTTGGGTACCTAGCTTGTAAGTCAAAATTAACACAAATTTTGGACAAAGGAAAATAAATACTCAAAGGCTTAGGAAATCATAAGATAACAAGATAAAAACCATAAAGATACAGGAATTTAGCATGAACCTCAGACTTCCCAAAAGTAAAGAAAAATGGCGCTCCTTGAGTATGTGATAGAATCAATTTCCCATCACCCGACTTTGCCAAAATCCTAGTAGCAATAAAATGTAATATAGATTTGTATCAGGCAGATGCATGACTGAAAAATCTTATCATAACAGCCATGAAAAGAATAAAGGACAGGATGAATTTCGATCACGCACATAAAAACAAAGTAAAGAAGAATTTTATACCAAGCTTTAATTTCATATGGTTCTCTAGGCGTTTCCCAACCTTGTCCTTCTTCTGTAACCAGTCAAGACAAGTGAAAGTCAATACATATTATGTTTGACTTCACACTTTCACATACCTGTCACTAATAATTTGCTTTCTTTTTTACATAGCACAAAGTGTAGTTAATCGACATATTTGCAATGCTAGATTTGCATTATTCATGTAATTTCAGCTTTTGTCGCGATACTTTACTACATGCTTATGAAATCACCTAGTATACTAACAAAATTCTTGAATCATTTTAAAGTAGTTTTCAACCTTCATCAACCAAAACTGTAACATCATTAGATTCGTTACCCAGACTGTTAAATATAATAAAACCAGTCTAATAAAAAAAAACCAGTCTATAAAATTCACTTTCTTCAGTGGCACAAGGGAGGCAGGAAACTGAACGGGTTCACTTTAGCAATCAACTAAAGGATGTCTATCAGCAGATTTGATAACACAAAAAGAAAGACTCAATTTTAACAGAATTTAGAATACTTATTCCAGATGGTTGCATATTGAAACAAATAACTGCAATCATTGATCTAATTCTGTTTAAAATAGAAATTAGTTTTTTCACAGTAAGTACTAATATCCTCATCACTCATTCCCGCCCAACAGAATGCTAACATGGGCATACAGTAGAAGCTCTTTAACATATCATTACCTTCTTCAAGACACCTAAATCTTCACCAATCACCTGGGGAAAAAATAAAATAAAATAATAACAAAAGAAATGAAATCTAAAAGTTAACATGAGGTAGAAACTATTCTGTATTTCAATTCACAAAGAAAAAGATTGAGAACGCTAGATAAGCATGAAGTACACAAAAATCAGACTAAGTCAATTTGAGGAGAACTTCGACGGTGCAGAAATCAATTAAACAAGTGTTTATGGATAACTAACTATGCACGCAAAAACCAACTTTTCCTTCAAAGAAACAGCAGTCGCCTCGTAAAATCATAAGCAGGATAAACTACTTCATCAAGTGTAAATTAATATCTTATGTCATTTTTACTAAACTGGTTCAACAAAAAATACTATATCCACTTAGACTTCTATCCTTTTGTAAAACTCAGAGACAGAATCAAATCCCTATCAGTGATCGAAGAAGTTAGTATATATAAGATGGCAATGGCAGAAAATGCAACATTCTTGCCTTGACTTCAGAGAACTCAATCAGCTCAATCTCAAAATGAAGTTCTTCATCCTTTGGAAAGCCATCCTCAACTGTGGCAGGGCAAGTTTCCTCACCATAATGCATCTCAGGTTTCATCTTGAACTGAAATCACAGGTATTAGCATCTCAAACACACCAAGAACGTTCACATACATCATCAACTATAAGTCTGTATAACAAAGTAACTAAGCAAGTGATAGTAGCCCAAATTGCATAAAGCTCATGAATCTCCATGCGGCTCTCTATTCCATTAATGCATCCAATCATGATAATACATTTATCCTTGATTTATTTCCCATTTTGACATGACACAAGTTAAGGATGCTTTTCTCAAATAGTTATTAGCTTTCATAGATTAAAAAAAAAGTAAAAGTACTTGTTATGAACATAAACATTCTTACTTAGGTTTGGGGATAGGTAGGATGAACAATCACCAAAATTCCATGCCAGTTCAGCAGTAACTTGACAACAGAGGTAGTAACCAAATATGCTCATTCGGATTATTTAATAATTATAGAGTACCAGACAAGTAAAACCGAAGGATGAGAGAAAACAAGGACATAGTGATGACAATAAAAAGATGAAACATACAAAGAACAATAATAAATTCAACTACTCCCAATGAGTTTATGTTTAATCTTTGCATTTCCATTAGCATTTTGTTCTGTCTTTTTCAAACTCTTATAAAGGGATGTTTGATTCTCATTTTCATCTTAACATTATAATCTTACCTACCCCAACTTGACAAGTATTCAACTAAACCACACATTTCAAAGTCACATAATCTGTCCACCACTCATTTTACCAGCATTATAATAAGAATCAAACACTTTCATGGGTGTTTGATTCTCATTATAATGTTTACGTTATAGTTTCACCTACTACCCATTTGACAACTACTCAACTACAACAACACATTTCAAATTTCCACTAAATCTCCCGCACTTGTTTCACCTCATCATAATTTCCACAAATTATAATGAGAATCAAACACTGCCGGATGGCTCTCTTATCTTGCTGAAACAAGTACCACAAATAGTTATACGACTGGCACGAACAAGCATCAATAATGACCAAAGAAAATAATTGAGCAAGCAGTACAAGCTTTTATTTCACCTGTCACTGCATAACAATATGGAAAATCTATCGCAAGAAGAAGTAGAAAGGGGGAATGAAGAAGAACAATCACCAAATTAATTATGCAACCTATAATGAGCTTGAAATTATAAATTTAAACCAAAAGGGGGGGATGAAAAGTAGAGGGGAGAGGGGGAGGGGTGGGTGGGTGGGTGGGAGAGGGGGGGAGAGACACAAAATCAGAATACTACTAAAGTTTTGCCATCCATTAAAGCCTCAATTTATTGTATTGGCTTGTCTTAGTATGTGTTTCTTGGGTATCTTATAACTGTGTTTAGACATCTTAGTCGACAAAACCAAACGTATGAATGCCTAAGTATTTTCCAGAGAGCATCTAGCATCTTTATTAATCTATGAGAACAAGTTCAACATTACCATTGCAACTTCACCATTCAACATTGTCAGAAGGCCTTCTAGCAATCCTAATATCATCTGGCTTTTACCCAAAACCTGCCTTATTGGGGTACCCTTGCCTGTGACATGAGAGAATGATATATGATGAAGTAACTTTGAGATTCAGCGAGGATATATCAAATTGGAACCAGCGCCGTATGGGGTGGCACAGCCCATTTTGACCAAAAAAAAAAAAAAGTATTTTTTTGACCATATAAATAATTGTAAAAATAAATTTTAATATACGAATTAGTATTAATCTACATTTTCGGCACACCCCGATATCGACAGCTGGCTCCGCTCCTTATTGGAACCATGTAATCTCAAATAACAAATAGGAGAACTTATTTACAGCCATTAAAATGGAAGAGCAATAATAGTATAAAAGAAATGAGTAACAGAAAACATCATCTCTAGCATTACTAAAATAACACTAAACAACAATGACGGGCAAATATTAGATCATAAGAATAGATTCAATGGTCATATCCCGTTGATTATGCAACTATAATTCCTTTAGGCATCAGGAACGATTTTTTTCAAAAGCATCAAATATTATCCATTGTGTCGAAAGCAAATAATGAGAAGTTTTCTACTTCTACAACGAGAAAATCCCAAGTCATAAATTTACTGGTCTATTATGACTTTTGCTTTCCTTTTC
>CAVNYN010272628.1:0-10669 GCA_963692815.1 Nyctanthes arbor-tristis | reverse complement strand
AATTTAAATTATCTTCTATGTGAGTTTTCCTAAAGAGAAAAGATCAAATCTTTTTTATGATGGATAGATTGTTGGGATGGTGAATGATAAATAATAATGATACTCTTATATACTAGTAACAATAAATAATAGATATGTATAATAATAATAATAATATAATAATAATAATAAGAAACAACCTCCCAAATTTTCGTTTTCTTTAGGGTTAATTTCACAAATCGTCTCTAACATTTGAATTAAGTCTCGATTTCGTCTCCAATCTTTGTTAAGACACACCGCAACTCCTAACTTTTGAAAAATATACACGAATCGTCCTTTTTTACACTATTCAAAAAAAATTAACAAAAAGACGATTATACCCTTTAAATTTTTTAAAAAAAGATTTAAAATAATAAAAAAAACACCACCCCACCCTCACCCCCAGGCAACGACAGTAATAGAGAGAGACTCCCCCCATTTGGTCACTTAAAATGGCAATAAACGGTAGCCAAAATGCTGCCAGAAATGGCAGCAGTGGCAGCACAAATGAGAGGGAATCTTCCCTCCATTTTGTGTGAAATAGGGGGGAGGCCCCCCCATTCGGCCGCCGAAAATGGCTGCCAATACTGCCGTTTCTGGCAGTCAAATGCTGTCAAAAATGGCAGCAGTGCTTCCATTTCTGACAGCACAAATGGGGGAAGTCTCCCCCCCCAATTTCGTGTGAAATAGCAGGAGAATAGCTCCCCCTATTTGGCAGCTGGAAACGGCAGCACGATAGCCAAACTGCTGCCATTTCCGGCAGCAGTTTGGGGGGAGACTCCCCCCATTCGTGCTGCCATTCTGGTAGCACTTTGGCTGCCATTCTGGTAGCACAAATGGTGGGGTGGGTGGGGTTTTCTTTCTTTTTTAATTTTTTATTATTTTTAAACTTTTTTTAAAAAAATTTTAAAAGTTCAAGGGTATAATCGTTTTTTGGTTAAAAATTTTGTGGAATAGTGTAAAAAGGGACGATTTATGCCTATTGTTTGAAAGTTAGGGGTTGTAGTGTGTCTTAACAAAGGTTGAGAATAAAAATGAGACTTAACTCAAGGTTGGGGGACGATTTGTGAAATTAACTCTTTCTTTAATGTCATTGTCAAACTTAATACACATCAGCAGCCTTTGCATTTTATGTTAATGTTAACTCTTTGCGAACATTATGCATTGACTCACTAATGTCGGTTTGGGGACTCATTATAAATATGATTCTATTTTCAGATCATTTAAAATTTAGGACATGTTTGGTTAGATTTATAAAATCAATTTATAAAAGAAATTTATAATGAGTGGAAATGAGTGGTAGAGATTTAATTGAAATTTGAAATGTGTGGTGATTGTTGAGTATTTGTCAAATCAATGATAGGTGAATTTATAAATTATAAAAATAAAATTTACCAAACAAGCCCTTAAATTTTTTACAGACAGAAAAATGTAATATTGACGTATGACTTACATCATAAAAGCTATGTGTGAATGCTACTTTTGAATGGTTAAAAAATAAGGTCATGTTTATAATGAGTTTATAAATGGACCCTTAATCACACTACAATAATTTGTTTTTGATTATATATTATATTATTATATTAATCACACGACAACAATAATTAAAATGAAGTTACTTAAATTTTGTATAATAACCCTTGTTTGTTTCAGTGTCTCACCATTAGCAGTAGCTTCTCCATTATTTGTTCTATTTTATGCAATCTACCATGTTAATGTGATGTAAGAGCGTCACATCTTCGAGACATGTTTCTAAATCATATTGGCTAGAATTATTTAAGTATTACACCTAGTAGGCACGCTACAACTACACATCAACGTGTTTTAAATTTCGGCCAAGTTCAAGATGTTTGTTCGGGGTTGTGTTGGTAAAATCCATAAACATCTTTTCAAAGTTTCTAGATAATGTTTACTCGTTTAGAAGACTTATTAAAAGAGTTTGTTTAAGATAAAATCCTTAACAAGTACTTACGCAAACAAAACTATCCTACACAAGCGTTAAATGATTGATGATATGTGCTGTTTTCGCTTTACTCGTTTACTTGTTGAGCAACTTAGTGTGTGTGAATGTTTTTTTTTTTTTTTTGTCATTAAACTTTCAAAAAGCCGGTTAGACAGTTTATAGGTTAAATAGTTACATTTGTACACACCAACTCACTCAATAAATAAACGAATAAGGCAAAGAAGCGTTTTCCATGATTTATACAGTCATTCTGGCGGGAGATTAAGAGCCAAATATGTTTTTTTCCTTTTTTGTAAATATAGTCCTACCTGAGGTCAATGGTATTATTATTTTTTTAAGAGATTGCCAATATTGGTTTTTATTAATGAGTCTCGATCTCTTACAATGAGGTTATCCTGTTAGAAGATATACACACGTGGTGATATATCAATTTTATTATTTTTTAGTATCGATCTCTCATCATACATCTAGTAAGGTTATCCCGTCAGATGTACCAGTGACGAGATATTATTAAACACCCCATGAAAACTTGTACATCTCACAAAATACTTAAATTCAGGTAATTTTAATCATTTTTTTTTTGGCAAAAGAAAATTGCAACTTAAAAAAAAAAAGATAATTCTAGTTTCTTATTAAAAAAAAATGGTAAATAAAGAATTATAAAGGATTAGATGAATCATTTGCATGCTTGACACGTGTATATAACCCCGCGCGCACTATAACCCCCGGGGCCCGCCCCCACCAAAATAGTATTCTACACATTTCCCGCCGGGATACCCCGGTTTGGGCCGTGAGGAGCGAAGCGACATCATTAAAATGGAGTTCAGAGTCAAATTGATCTAGCGTCATTTATATAACATAATGACACCATATGACCTGTACGACATATAGTAAAATAAGCCACATACACGCCAGTATGCCATATACACACCACATAAATTATAAAGTGTCATATTGTACCATATGTATAGCGCTAAAATAAGACTGGGGCTCAAGGAGCTGATTGAGTGCCACGTCAAGTAGTCAGCATATTAAAGTGGGCTATTGACTCTGGATTATACTCGTTGTACAGTGAAATACAAAATCCAACCCAAAAGGCGGAAACCCGGTCTGCTGCTCCGTTGATTCCGGCAACCGTCGGTGCCGTCTCTTTGACAGCACCGTTTTGTGCTTGCGCGATGGGTGGGGGGCGGAACAGTCGTTTTACATCTTCTGTTAATCTGTTTAATGCAATTTTTACCAATAATAATAAATAAATAGTAATAAAGTTCAACTTGGTCCTGGTTTTTGGTCCTAGATTCCTAGAACAAATGAAATCCAAGAAAATACAAGATAATTCTCACACATTGTAGCATCAAATATGTGTAACATATAAAGCATAAAATATGTTATCATATCATATGAGTTACAAAGGTCTAATATGTCTCGTTTACAAAGATTAATCAAAATATATAGACATCTTATCAAAATTATAGAAGGTTGAACATTCGAAAAAAGGGAAAAAAATTATATAAAGTTAAGACACATGGATGAGACCACGAAAGAGCCGGCCTTGAGAGAGTAAATGACCAAAGCAGGCCTAGGCCTCCAGTCAGCAACATCAAAATGTCTTTTTTTTTTTTTTTTTGAAAATGTTGAAAACCAAGGTTTTTGGAATATATTTTCAAATAATGAAATAAAAATAATAAATATGGACATTAGTAAAAATAATAAATATGGACATTAATCAATCGTGCACATGTTTATGGCAATATTGTTGCATTCCAAACGCTAGATATTTCAAAAAGGAAAAAAAAAAAACCGATTGGGTTGAAAACCAAGAAACAAATTCCACAATAAAAGACTTCATTACCTTATTCTCCAAAATTTACCTGAAAAAAGAGGGAAAGGATAACTTAGTAGATCAAAATATTAGTGGTTCACACGTCAATTTTTTATGGCAAAATTGAAATTTCATGGATGGTAAAGTTGTCAGTATTAGTATTACAACGACAGAAATTGGAGCTGTTGAACAATGATGACATGGCAAATGGGGGGGGGGGTTTGCTCCAGCATATATTTTCACACTAGAGTTAGGGCAAATGGTCAGCCTGCCGATGGTGGCCTTTTAATGGTAATGCTTGATTCTCTTAAACCCAACATACATGTAACTTCCTTTTGTGTGATGATGATTGACAATGTGTTTGGCAAAATAGTTGTTTATAAATTGGTTTATAAGCAACTACGTGTTATTATTTTATTAGTTGTTTTATGTGAAAAGTCAAAAATTACGGTTTGACTTTTACCTTTTTACTTTTTGAAAAAAATAAAACCAATGAAATGCTGCTACATGACGGTTTATAAATAAAATGGTTTATAAACTAAGTTGCCAAACACATTGTGAGATTTTCTCATCTTCCTCTTATATAATGCTAATAAGTTCATACATTGCTTTCATAATTTCATTTGTACAAATGGCTCTAAATTTTGGACCACGAAATTTCATTATTCAAACATGTCAAACATCAATCATTTTCTCATTTACAATTAGACCATGTATGCATCAAGTTTGAAATGTAAAATTGATTTTTTTCCTTATTACAAATGGGGAGGACGAGTCGAGGGGTATGGCTCAAACTCGAGTAAAACCCCTTTTCTGTCTCTTTTTCATTTTATACACATAAAATTCCAATTGAAAAAAAGAAAAAAAAAACCATCATTCATGTAAGTATAGAATTCAAGATGATTTATCTAACACGTGTTAAATGATAAATACAAAACGAGGAAAATATTTTCAGGGGAGGGGGAGGCTGGGTTCAAAACATTAGATATGTAATTATCGTGTAAGTGAAAATTATTGGAGCTAAATACATGGTTGAAATGAGTCCTGCCTTTTTAAATTAGCCATACACGTATTTTCACAAAATGATTTGTTAGGATACCCTACACCCTACACACACATATTTTGATGTATAATAAAATTCTTGTTATTTATATATATTTCACCATTTAAATAATAAATAATCCCTCCAGATATATAGGTTGCTTTTTTCTTTTTTCTTTTTTTTTGTTAGACGTTCTAAATATATAGACTTATGTTTATTTACTAAGAAGACTAATTTACATTAATTTTTTAAACTAGTTTACCCCTATTTAATACTTAATTATACTTCTAACTATTAATTAAAGGTAAATGAAGGTGTAGGATGTGATTTGCAAATTATATTTTTAAATAGAAAGAAAATGATTTGTGAACATAGGTTATATAAAACTAAAATTTTCTCCATGATGTGTATTAGTTGGAAAAACAATTTTTTTTCCTTATATTAGTAGGTTAAGGGCAAATAAAGAATTAGAAAAAATATTTAAAGGTAAAATAAAAAACTAAGAAATTTTCCTTTATATAGCATTTTGACATCCTTGTGCCGTCTAAAACCTGTGCAATTTTATATGACTTTCATACATGCACCCATTTATGACAACTTTCAAGGGTGACAAAAAAATTTTCATTTATATATTTATGCGATCCGGTAAATGAAATAGATCAGGACCTCCAATTGAGAGCAGTCAAATAGATGAGTTGATGACTTTTAATTGGAGGTAGTTCGAAGCCCGATTTATTACATTTGAAAACATTGATGCTTATGGACTAGTTACAAGTAAATTCTAGAACTAGAATGATTAATCAAGTCATTAAAAATATGGTTATTAGCTTGAGTAAGAAAAAATTCATATATGTTCAAAGAATAATACGTTTTTTTATTTATTTATGTTAGAGATCTATGCAAATTTTCAAATGCTAGTTGAAGGGGACTTTGAAACGCTACCCCTAATCTCATTTAGAAATGTGTCAATACAGAAAAAGTAACTAACCCTTTATGGGTGAGTGTCAGTTGTTGAATCCGTATAACCGGACCCTGGAGATAAGGTATCATCCATATATGATAACAAGACTCCAGAGATCAATCCCCACCCTAATTAGCATTTCCTTAATAGAAATTGAAGAAGTTGATATTTACGTGTATATATAAATATTTTCTCATTTTTAAGATTAAATACAACTTATCTCTCGTCTAATAAATAATAATAATAATAATACTTTTGAACGAAAAGGGTATTATGCACTCGTGGAAATGTTGGTGCATGTAAAACAAATGTTTTTGAATTATTTTGAACGAAAAGGGTATTATGCACTCGTGGAAATGTTGGTGCATGTAAAACAAATGTTTTTGAATTTATTACTGTTCATGCAAATAATTTCTTCTGGGCATAGGCATTTAAAATGTCTGTGTGACGTACCCTTGAGTTGCGTAAACCAATAACTATCCTTCATCTTTTTAATCAACTTTGGACTCAAAGTTCTGATCTTGGAAAATGCTACGTGTTTATTTCCATATCAATTATTATATCATCACAATATACTAATGTGATTTAACCCGAGATTGAATTAATGCGCCTTTATTCAACACGTCTGTGACTTTAATTAAGAACACCTATAAAAAATTATTTATACATGAAAATAATCTAAAGCGCGTTGTTAGCTCCACTACGAGACCCCCAATAGACATACCGTACTTTCCACTCAAACCAATAAAATGTCTTCTAGTATGATTTTTTTACACTGATAGTCTCACTACTTGTACAGAAGCTTTTATAAAAAAAATATTTACTCTTAAATTATTTTTTTCTAATCAAACAATACCCAGTGTAAGGATGGTAAAATCACTCTTAATGTGAGATAATATATGATATAAGCACATTACAAGTCAGAAATCACATCAAGTTATACCATAGAATTTGTTTGTTACCGTTGCGTTTCGACTTCGAAGACTGGTTCCATTACAGAACCGTATGCTGATTTTAGAGAGAGGGAACCGTTGCCACCATTTTTCCAAACTCTTCCTTCCTCTTTTATTCCTACTCATGAATTGATCTCTGTACCGAGTCGCCATTCACTCACTAGTCACTACCGGATCTGTTCATTTCCTTGAGCCTACCCAGATAACAGATCAAGAGTGAAGAGAGGTTCATTTTCTCTCACTTGAGTGGAGATTTTTCCATCGTCGTCTCCGCAAGTTTATCTCCTCACCTATTTGCTAAAGCCTAGAAGGTTTAACTGTAGAAATTCAGCCCCATTCAAATTTTCAGGTACTCCATTACCCCGAAATTGAATCAGCGACTATCCCAAATCGTTCCTGTATCCGCAAAAATTCCAAGCAGCGACCAGCCGATCCTCAACTATCTTCCCAACTCTATTAATTTTTGAAGCAGAAAGCAGACGGTAAGTCTCCAATCGTTTGTCAATCCGAAAACCATTGCGAATGAGGTCAGACTTTTGTTATTATTATTTTTTTTCAAATTTCGTCAAAGCGGGCTTGAAATACGATAGCTTATTGATTTGTCCTCTTCTTTAGACCCCAAACAACCTGTGATCTTCGAACTGGCCAGTATTGTTTTTCTGCAATTTTTTTTACCCATTGATTAATCTGAGTTTGGAGGGGCCAATTTCTGTTGTTAATGTTTGGTTATATATTGCATTTGAATATAGTTTACACTTTACAGAAGTGTTGATGCATTTTTTTTTTTTTTTTTTGGGTGTTGGATATGCTTTTCGTTATGATTTACGTGTCTAGAAACAATTACTTGTTTGAACAAAATTTACCAATTCAATGCACCAACTGTGTTGCATTGGTTTCTACCAGGTAAGTCGTCGTCTACGGCTCTTCTTCGCCAAAACTTGGTAGGTAGATTTGAGATTTATTTATGTAGTTGAAGATACCGTCTAGTTTCATAGATCGGAAGAGCGTCGTGTAATTCTGATTGATTGTCTAAATTAATACAAAATTTAAAGAACTGTGATCTTAAAATTGCTAGAGCCATTGTTTTTGGATGAATGCATATATTCAATGAGCAAGGTTTCTCTGCGATCTAAAAAGAAAAAGGGTAGGTCAAAATTTGATGTGTCTTGCAATGTTTTGATTTGCAATGGAACTTGATGCGTTGTCATCTTACAGTTGGTTTTCACTGTGTAACTATGTATTTTAGCTAAGAAATCAAATCCTATGGTCGATTTCACCACGGGAAAGCGGTATACTAGTCTACATCTGTTTCTTTGAGTTCAAAAGCTAACCATCTTATCATGAGTTTACTGCGTATAGAAATGTGGAAGCTGAAAATTGCTGAGGGAGGGAGCCCATGGTTGCGTAGTGTGAATGGCCATGTGGGTAGGCAAATCTGGGAGTTCAATTCTGGTGCTGGTTCACCCGAAGAGCTGGCGGAGATAGAGAAGTTTCGGGAGCAATTTCGCTACCGCCGATTTGAGAAAAAGCACTCCTCCGATCTTCTTATGAGATTTCAAGTTCAGTGAGACATTCTCAATATTTTTATTTATTTACTTTTGCCACTATTTATTTTACAAGTTGGTTTCCACGTTTGCTCATGTTCATTTTTTTTTCTCTTGTAACATGTAATTCAAAGGTCAAAATGTGTTAAATTTCGTCCTGTAATACTTAGCAGTCCATTATAGGGATTGAAAAATAGACAATATGAACTGGGTGGCTGAGAATTGTTTAATTCACTGTACAGCGCTAAGTTCATACGATTAGATATTTATGTGAATATGTATTCATGTAATTGTCATAGTTGGAGTTTGTTTTAGCATATCTTATGGTAATTACTTCAATTTGTATCTGCTTTGGCCTATTCAGCAACTCAAAAAATTTGACCAATCTTCTTGTAAGGGGCTCGATGCACCAATTGGCCAAAGCTAATAATGTTAAAGGGACTAATATAATGCTATTATGCTAACAATAGTGAACTGGACTCATATTTATGATCTTCTTACAAAAGACTGTTGTAGTTGGTTGTTAACATGATAAATCTTCCTTTCGCTGGACTGTAGTTATCAAAGGAGAACCAAAGTTCCTCACTTTTGCCCCTGCTTAGGGTTAAAGAGATAGAAGACATTACAGAAGATACAGTGGTAAATACGTTGAGATCGCCATTGGTTTCCACTCATCACTACAGGTTCATGATGGTCATTGGCCTGGAGATTATGGTGGTCCAATGTTCCTAATGCCTGGCTTGGTTAGTCTTGAATTTTTCCCTCTAAATCATAAAGTTTGAGAAGATTTTACTTGTATGCTCCAGAGGTAGGGTTTTCTGGTGATATTCCCTTTCTGTTTACATATATTTTTGTAATTATGACAACGGAGGATCCTCGTAGAATGTCACACTATCTGCCCATTCATGTATGTGAACTTCCTTCCGCTCTTTTCTTTTCTTTTTTTTTTCCCTGAACAGGTCATTACCTTGTATATTACCGGGGCATTAAATGCTATTTTGACCAAGGAACACAAGCGTGAGATGTGCCGCTATCTGTACAATCATCAGGCAAGGATGGTATACTTAGCAAGTTAACTTGAATTTCATTTCTAATAATACATATGGGTTATCTGGAATTCTGTATTCGTTTGGTTTTCTTTTTGGGAGCAGCATGAGTAAATTTCTGAAGTATACCATTTACGTTGCAGAACATAGATGGTGGGTGGGGTTTACACATTGAAGGACCAAGCACCATGTTTGGTTCTGTGTTGAATTATGTTACTCTGAGGCTGCTGGGTGAAGAAGCGAATGATGGAGATGGAGCAATGGAGAAAGGACAAAAATGGATTTTGGATCACGGTGGTGCCACTGCAATAACTTCTTGGGGAAAAATGTGGCTCTCGGTTCACAACTCATTCTTTACCTTTCTGTTTTTATGATTTTGATTTTTGACCATATATATTTCTCGTTTGTTTATATTTTGGTTCTGTTTTGATGATATTAGGTACTTGGAGTATTTGAATGGTCTGGAAACAATCCTCTGCCACCGGAGATTTGGCTTCTTCCGTATGTTCTTCCAATCCATCCAGGTGATGTCACATCTATGCTTTGCTTCTGTTCAACCGTGCAAGTCCTTGCTTTGTTTCCTTTTTGTTTTTGAAGTGACAATGAAGTTAATGGACTTCCGTATGACTGTGGGTGCATTAATGCTTGGGTGATGACAAATCACATGGTTCCTAGATACTCTTTTCTCTAATAAAAGAGAGTTTTCCTGATATTGCAGGAAGGATGTGGTGTCACTGTCGGATGGTTTATCTGCCAATGTCGTACTTGTATGGGAAGAGATTTGTTGGTCCAGTTACGCCAATAATTCTATCTTTGAGAAAGGAGCTCTACACAGTCCCATATCATGAAATAGACTGGAACCTAGCAAGGAACCAGTGTGCAAAGGTTGGTAACATCTGCAAATAAATTCCTATTAGAAGTAATGATCTCGAGCTTAATTTGGCATTTATTTTTTCCCCTTTGCCCAATACCCCTCCCTACTGGAAAGAAGAAATCTGGATACATCATAACCTAGATTTTGGCTGTGAAGTTGTCTTGAAGGTAAAACTAAATCTACTCTTCATTTTGAGAGAAGTTTTCTCAAGCATCATAATGCACTTCTATGCGTGTCTCCTAATGCAGTGGCATTCTGTTTCATCAATGACGCTCTTCCGATCTCCAACGGCTTGCCTCAGGACTAAATAATTTAGATTCTGCTAAAACCAGTGTTCACCCCTCACTCAGTCTCCAAAAGCAATACTTGGTAAAGGGGGCATATGCTAAATGTTTCCACTTTGTAATGATTTTGTGTTTTGTTGTGATGAGATCGGAAGAGCGTCA
>CAVNYN010272627.1:0-20606 GCA_963692815.1 Nyctanthes arbor-tristis | reverse complement strand
GGACGCTGACATCTCTCTCATGAATTACTAAACTAGAGGCTCCTTCCACGAATCTTCCTTCTTAGCCCTTCAATAATAATTATGAATCCATGCATACCGAAATTGTACTCTGTAATTGATCTAAATGTCAAAATTGAACCCTGGATAAAAAATTAATTTTTAAATGGATAATGCAATTGTAAGTAATATATAATATAAGTGATAAATTTCGTATTACTTACTTATATCCAATAAGTAAGTAATATGAAATTACTAAAAAAAAAAAAAAAAGTTATATATTTCGTGCCTAAATGTTGCGGTGAAAATTGCGGTGTCATGTTGCGGTGCAACTATTTTTGTTCCATAGTCGATATCTGAATTTGTCATCAAATATTCTTTAATTCAGATTTTATCCCCAAATTTCTTCAATTTCGTGAATTAGCTGAAGTCTTCCTATTTTTGTTTTCTATAATTGTTACAATATACTGTTTTTATTTTACGAATGACATCTTGTAACGATAACGTAGTTTAGTTGAAAATCATTAAGGGCAACACATTCGTAAAAACAATGAATAGATATGGATGGAATGGATTAAATAAATATCTTCAAATAAATTTTGGGTTGATTGAGTAGTTTTAAGACTCAAATTTGAAAAGATTAATCTACTTTTATAGACAAATGTACTGATGTTCTACAGAAACGAGGTGAAATTACACATTGTGCGTTACTCAATTTGAAAAAGGAGAGCAAATATATGGATATGATATAATCATATATATTATAAAGACGGGTAGTTTCTATTTTAATAAACAAATAAACGCGAGAGAAATCTATTTGGATTAATCGCTGATCTAAAGCAATGTTAATACCCTTTTTTTAGTTCCTATTTCATTTTTGCATACTACTTTCTTAAATTTTATTAGAATTTGATCTATTATTTATCTTCAAAAATTTTGAGATATAGATTTGTTGTGATAGTTAAATGGGTTCATTGAATTTCTATATGCATTGTATTTGTGTTGTCTGTTGATCTATCTAATAGAATCATGTACTGCATGATCAACAGACATGATCACTTAATGACTAGATGACTTCTAGATGGTGGATAGTAGTATGTATATCTTCATCCCAAAAACAAGTTCTATTCATATAGTTCACAATTTATGATATACATTACTTTTTACTCCCTTCATAAAATGTACAATTTAATAATATATTTCCTAATATACCTTTTATTTATTTAATATTTCACTTTAGTTATTCTTTATTATAGATTACTATACACCATAAATGAAGGTACATTAGAAAACTAAAATACTTACTTAGGAAAGGAAAATATAATTTTTGACCGATAAAAAAGGAAAGGAGAAATATCTTTTTGTAACTAAATTGGATTAATACTTTGTGTATTTCTATAAATTACTGACACATATGCTTTTTTCAATTGGCAGATATTAAAAGCAACAAACTAGCTTTAAAAATATGAAGATGAAAAATGTGGATGAGGTAATAGATGTAGTTGATTTGTATTGGATGATCTATACAAAAAATAGTGGCAAATGAAGAATTTTTATTCTGCTACAATCTAAACCACTACTATTGGGGTTCGCTGGAAGAAGCTCAATCCCTGCCTACAGCTTTGGAAAAGGGAAAGATCAATTAAAATCAGTAGAACAATGAGGAAATATCTGGAATAATCATTATATTCTATCTAAAATACATATATAAAGGACCATCAAATTGTGTATGCATTCTGAAAATAAGCCATATTAAGTTTTTGATTTTTGGGATCATTGTTACCTAGCAATTAATGAATGTTGATTATATGGTTTAGAAAAAAATCATCATTAATTGATTAATATTGCGTAGGTGCTTTTCTCTTCTTTTTTTTTTTTCAAAAATTTTACAAACAAACATACAGACACATTAAAATTTAAAAGTAGCACACAAGAGGCCTTACTATACTCGAACTAAATTAAAGTAATAAAACCATGTTATAGCACAAAAGATACTGTTAAAAACTTGACTAAGATGTTGATGTCTTATTATTTAAGTGCTATTTTGATACTGTTGAAATTTTTTATAACTGTTGTTTCTAAGTACAATGTACGGGTGTGAAATCTAGTTTTCTTTGAAAACAAGGAAAATATATTCCTATGTGGTGAAGGTAGGGATGTCAATGAGCCAACCCGAGCCGACTCATGTAAAGTCGTCACTCGGTTTCGACTTGAACTTTTTTGTTTCGAGCCAAAAAAAGCCCAAGCCGAGCTCGGCTAAGCTCGCCCAAAAAAAATTAAGCTCGGCTTAACTTTTTGTTAAGAAAATATTAAAAAATATAATATAAAAAATCATTTTTCCTCTATGAACATTGTTAAGCCTTGGGCTGGCTCGACCCTGCTTTGGCCTGTCTAATACGGGCCACGAGCCAGCTTGTCTCGGACTTTTTATGGGCTGAGCCATTGGCCGGCCGGTTTGTTATGCATCTTTAGGTGTAAGTTTTTTATTTTCTGGATAATTTACCTTTTTTGGGGAATTTCACTTTAATCGAACATTTTGCGATTTATTTTCTATGGAATTTAATTACCAGTAATTCAATTGATAAGAAAATATTTTCTTTCTAAGTATATTCTATGTTTATAATCAAACGCACCCTAATAAACAGTTAGTGTTTGTCATATTTATAGGAAAATTGATGGCATGTCACACCATTCATCTAGTGCCGTGGTGCATCTTTCTTTCTTTTTTCCCTTTTGAATGGATCTTTATGCATCTCTCAAAAACTCATTTCTTTCTATTAAAAAAAAATAATAGATGCATATATAAATGAGTGAGAGAAAGAGGAAAACACTTTAATTTCTTGACTTATATTTTTTAGAAAGTCTTGAAACATAATTTTTTTTACTAATCAGGTCTTAGCCCGTTTGGTTAGGGAGCTAAAGTTGAGGCCTTGGGACATAGAGGTCTCAGGTTCAGTTCCCCATATGGGGGTTTGTCTACATTTTATATGTAGCTTGTAGTATCCTATATAAGAGTTTGATTTTTGTAATCTGTATAGGAGTTTGTATTATTGATTTTTATACGCTGTGTTTAGAAGGATTTATATAGATAGTAATTGTACTTAAAAAAATATTTTTTTATGTTCGCAAGATACGTACGTTCTCAGCTTTGTTAAACGTTAAATACTTGCATACATAATAAGTAACTTAATATAAAATTAAAGAATCATATATCCCGATTTTCTCTCAAGTAAAGCATCATGGAATTTTTTATTACAAATTTGAGTGCTGCTTCCTGATGAAATCGCGTAATTATTAAGCCTCCTCAGCCAGCTTTCTTTTTAAAAAAAAAAGGAACAAAAAAAGAAAAAGAACAAGGAACCAAGGTATTTCATGTAACACTCCGTGAAATTTAAAAATAAAAATAAAATCCTATAGTGGCATTTTTGGAATAATAATTGGGCCACTTTTTAAATAACAATCAATTATAAGCAATTGGTTAGTGAGTTTTGTAATCAAATGATTAATTGTAGCCTTCTATAAAAATGTGAGCATATTTTGAATTGCCTTGACAAGGATAATATAATTACTTGAATGTGTATCAAATATTTCTATCGGTTAGTATTAATGGCCAAAAGAATGACGATATCCAATTGGTTTGCGAATTGAGTGTAAAAGATTGCTTAAAGTTAAAATGCGGTACTTAATTAATATAGTCCAAAATACAAGGACTTAGTTATGGAGTACACTAGGTTGAGAGGTTCATGAAGCAATAAGTATAAAAAATTAGAACCACTTGAACACTTTCATTCACCAGGGAATGTGAGTTCCTCATCTGAGTCTAGGATTTCCCTTCCCTGATGGCTTTTGATGTGATAAGATACTGTTTAATTGGAGGCTTTTGCATTAGTGGAATCCAAAAAATTTAGAAAATAAGTGAGAAATTCGTCCATAAATGAGGCTAGTCTTAGAACACGCCTCAAAAGACTTCTAAAACATTTCTTCTGTCTCTCAAACAAAGCTCTCTTCATATATATATATATATATATATATATATATATTTAAATCCCTATTTAAAAGGCTATCTTGCTTGAGAAATATACGAGGATTTGACAGTACCTTTTACCACAAGCATCCAATAATCTTTAAAGGAGCAAGAGCAAGGTAAGTAACCAATGTTTTGGTTTCCATTGGCTTGCATATGTTTTAAAAGGAGAGCATTTGTTTTGGATGTCATATTATGATAAGAAATAGAGTGTTTTCTTGCATATGAATCACTAACATTGCCCTACCCGTTTTAGATTGGTTTGCTTTGAATTGTTTCCATACTATGACCTATTCAATGAGTCCGAGATAGGGACGGTTAGTATGGTATTTGAATGAATTGATACTGCTCAAGCAACTCCGGTAAGGGGTCAATCGAGGTTTTTGTGTGGATCCACTTGATGTTGTATTGTCGTGATAAACTTAGCATTTGATGATATTATTGTGCTACGGATAGTAGGTAATTTTAGTGCTTGGGTTATATTATACATTTGAAAGAGGTTTGTGCATCTTTATGTTTTCTTGAACTTATAAAATGATTTTTCTAACCTTGTAGTAAATCAAAATATTATGTTACTCACGGAGTACTTTGTACTTATTTAATATTTATTTAACCTTATGTGGATGATCAATCGAAAGTCTATAAGCACCAAGCCGAGAAATGGAGGATGTCACCCGATCAAAGTAAGATAATGTATGTAGTAGAAACGGATATTTGGACTTACGACGAAGAAGCTCCATTGTTCCTTATGTACTTGGAAACAACATATGAATTTAATGTCTTTTGCGCATACACGCATGCATACTTCTACTATGATAAAGTTTGAAAAGATAAACGCATGTTCTTTACTTGATGTAATAGCCTAGTAGAAAGTGACGATGGTAGAATAAGTATGTGTATAGATATATATATATATATATATATATAAGGAAAAGACATGGTATATAATGTGATGATGTAAGAAAAACTTTTATTTAAGATTAAGAGCCTCGTTTTCAATGTAGAAGCTTCCCAATCTTATGTTCGATTAGTTAAGCAATAAAATAGTTTTTGCAATAAAATAGTTTTTATGTAGTTGATCGTGAATACTTGCTTTTGTATTTAACTTAGACATGAAAAAACCATTCATGAGTCGTTTATCCAAAGTAATCTAAGTCAGTTTCACAAAAACAAAAGAATTTAATAAGCATATTTTAATATAACTCTGGGTAAAGAAGAATATAACTCTGGGTAAAGAAGGGGAAATTAAAAAAAGAACCACTATGTTTTAAGAAAATTTAAGAACTTATTGAAATCGCACGTCTTGTCCCTTGTTAACACTTAATTGAGCTGATTTCATTTATGAAGCCAGTTGTCTGATTTCATATCATTTTCGTTGTAAGAGTGGGAAATTAAACCCTTAATTGAGAGTGTGAGAAGATCGTTAAATTGCATTAGATCATGGGTCTTGGCTTGCAGCACATAAACTTCTAAATTACCTTTTTATTTAATTATCATTATTTTTTTAAACTTTTATTATTGTTGGGAGTTCTTGTAAGACCTTCTGTTATATTATCTATATATATATTAAATGAAAGGTGCTATAGTGAAAAATTCCCGCATATTCTTGTGGTTACAGTTGCGGTAACCGAGCTGTCTTTTAATAGATTTGACCTAATGTTGCCTTTACGTGTCTTCTTTCTCTCCCATCTTGGTGCTCTTCTTCTTCTCTCTCACTTCACGCGTTTTTTTCTCTCCCATTGCCTTATCGGAAATCTTTGCGGATCTTCTCTCAGCAGTCTCTTCAACAATAGATTGGCCATGCGTTCTCTCTCTGATTCTTTTTGTGTTGAAGTCGGGTTCTCTCTCTTTGATGATGCAATCCAGTCCTCCTCCTTTTCAAAAATTTATATTATCTGATAGTTTTTGGCTTATCTTATCTTAGTTCAAAATTGTGAAAAAAAATTGTATTGTCTTATCTTTACTTTCTGCACTTAATCAGCGATTTAAAATTTTAAATGGTAGAGAGAGTCCTTATTCGTTGTAATCTTTATGGAAATTTATTCTGTCGTCTTGAATTAGTTTATTTTATTGTATCGATTGGTTGTGTTTATGTAGTTTCAATTAGAGCCTTTTGATTTTGTGTGTTTGTGCCCTAACCGAGTTGCGATCTGTAAGTGCGTCTGTGTACATTATTTTCTCTAACAGTCTATTGAATTTTACTAAGCCATTAAGTGAATATGTGATTGTTAGCCACTAGCAGAATGAGCTCCATAAACCACGTATCAACCTTGCAAGCACTGGTATTCAGTTATTTGATTTCCTTGCCAAGCAGTTTCTCATCATCTTCCTCTAATTTTCAAGTTTTATGCTTGGACTAAATTAACTACATACTCATTTGATGGTTCAGATCTTCTGGTGAAGTTACTCAGGACCCCTACTGCATTTTCCAATAGAAATTCAGCAAAATTTGCTCTCTAGTTTTGCTGGATCGCAATGAAGACATTTGTGCTGATTTTTCTACCCGTTGCAAGGTTACCTTTGGTTGCATGCTTCACCATCCCAACCCCCAACCCAAACCCAAATTTGCTCTATTTCCTTTGCTGGAATTGCTTAAATATGGTTAAAATTAATATCCATTCCTATATTATATTCGTTTTTCATTTTTCTATTCATTTATTTATTTTCTCCGATTGGCTGGTTTCTTGAACTTTTACAAAATACCACTTTATCTTTTGCTTCATGGGTGCAATGAAGAAGTAAATTATGAACAATATAATAATGATCTTTAAGTCTGTTCCCAGGTGCCAATTTATCATTTACATGAATTAATTGCCTTAATATGCAGTTAAAATTATTCAATTTTAGCTACTTCAGGTGGGGTTTTATCAGAAATATCAGGATTGTTTTATGTTATTTTGGGAAAATGGAAAAGACATATGCTTGTCTTGTCATCTGATAGAAGTAATGAAAAAGCTTCATGGGTCATCGAATTGATGAGGAATATATGGATAAAGTTTTTAGCCAAAGTAAATACTTGTTTTATGTACTGATTGAAGAAAAGATGGAACTTCTAAAGATGAAAAGCATTTTGATTATACTTTCATGTTGGGTGAAATCTTTGATCCTATTATTTAAATAAACCCAGTTTTGTTGTCATAGATATTAATTTTCATATAGGAAATCTATGAGGTATTTCATGGAAATTTTGATGCAGTGGTTCTTAATTTTTTTGCTTTTTCTCTCTCCATGTATTGTTCATGCTGCTGTCTAATTGCATGTTACCAAATTTAGCCCTTGTTTGATACTCTTTAATAAAACACATTATAATCTCATTTACCACTGATTTGACTATTGATTTGACAACTACTCATTTATAATCACAAATTTCAAACTTCTATTAAATCTACACCACTCATTTCACCTCTTTATAATTTCTCTTTATAAATCAACTACCATAAATTGAATCAAACATCCCCTTAATTTTTCATGGCAAGAAATCAAACTTGAACCTTACGTCATGTGTGAACATGTTGACAAGAAGTTATGCTTTCATGTCAATCAAGTATGTATCAACTACTTCTTTTAAATATTGTATATTTGAATTCGATAAATGGTGGAAAAATCATGCTCTATGTGATTGGAAGTTCTTTTGGTAGCTTGAAGATGGCGATATAAACACAATAAAGCTAAATCAATTGGTATTAATTTATATGATAGCTTGAATTCAATCCTTTGTCATTGTTGTTATTGACTCTCTCTCTCTCTCTCTCTAAATATATATATATATATATATACTGCAATTCTTATTTTGATATTTGATATGCTTTACTTTTACATGATAGTTAATCATTTGGCACTACTGTAATTCATTTAATCTCTTAAATGCTAACATTTAGCTCCCTATGTTTCTTCGCTGCTTTGTTTATGTGTTTTGAATTATGTAGAGTTCCGTTAACTGATTAACACTATGAATTGTAGTTTTTAAGGACATTGATTTTACTTTTCTTTTACCTTTTTGCTTATTGTTGGTTTGTGTAAGCTAATTGTAAAATTGGTATTGAGTTTTTAATGATTCTTTGTTGGCTGAATCTCATTTTAGATCACCGGGAAATGGTTATAGTTAGTGCTAACTATTGCATGACCTGAATTAATCTCAAAGCTAGGTCGGTTTGTCATTGGTTATTTTAAGGGAATAGGGCTCTCTTTATGATAATGCAGTGCGCCCGCGAGTCAAGACCCATCCAGAAAGGGCCCTTGAAAGAGTATTGACACTCCTGGTGGCGACCAGCAAATGGGTAGAAGTTCTACTGGAATACTATATAGAATCCTAAAGAATGATATTGAAGCGGATTTTAGAGAGTTGATTAAGGCTCGTGTTCTGAACAGAGACACCTATGACCATTGCTATATGGTTTTATATATATGCTGATTAGAAAGTAGTAATATTCCATGTGAACGATGGTTTTAACGATTTTACGCAATGTTTGGGATTCTTCTTGTCTAACGCACAGTATCTTCCGGTATTCATTATTGTGTTTTTATGTTTATTGAGACTTTCTAATATTTTTCATGTAGCATAATTTTTAAGTAGTCTTCCTGTGCAACGCACAGGTGAAAATCTAGTTTAGTCTATTTGAAAGAGTTAGCTTCTACTAGGATGAGCAAGAAGCGGAGTAAGGACACCTTGCTAAGGTTGGTGGAGATCAAACCGGCAATGTCTAAATAAACTTGGTCGAAATGAGCTTAGGCCCGCCCATGGAGAGTAAGTCATTATTATGTACACGCTATGTATTTATATTTATGCCTTAACTTAGTTAAGTATATCACAGTTAATTTTTATTTATTTATTTATTTATTTATTTATTTATTTATTTATTTATTTATTTTGGCATCTTAGAAAAAATAATAATAAGCCCTCTACTTTGTGGGTGTTTGGCTGAAAATATTGAAAATTGAGGAAAAACTGCCAAAGTACACAACGGAAAAATTGAGATAAGTGTCATGGTATGAGGAACAAAAGAAGAATTTCAAAATAGAGGAAATTGCAAAAAATAATTACTTTTAATATGTCAAGTTCAAAAGTGTCCACTTTTTAAATCTACGCAAAAATGTCCATTTTTTTATTTTTTAGACAAAATTGCCCCTAAACAAAAATTCTAATATCAATTTTAAAAGCCTTATTTATTTGGACTCTTCATCTGGGCACTAATCCAAGCAATTGAACTCATCAAAATCTTCCTTGATACTTGTTGAAAAATGCCCAAATAGCCTGTGAACGCAAAATTTCATAATTGAAGAAATCAAAATCAAGACTTGCATTACATGTTCATCATTAGACTTGTTCCGATCAGGCATGAATTAGATATCAGTACAAAAGGAAAAGTTGCTCAGAATGGCGAGACAAAGCCAACCGCACCAGTCTGCAACTAGAATTCATCAGTGCATGAGAAGCTTGGCCTGCATCCGCAGGCGGCACGTGAATCTCAACTATCGAGAAAGGAAATTGTCTAGACTTACAGTATGTAACTGTCGAGATCTACTGTTCAACTATATGTGTGTGTGTGTGTGTGCAGACAATCGTCTAGAATTATAGCAATTAAATGTCAAGATATATAGATAAATTATATAAACTTTTTTTTATCAAATTATAGTGTCAAAAATCAGCACTCATAATTGTAATTATAGAGATATACAGATATAAAAAAATTAGTATTTAAGAGCAATAATGCAATTTTATTTAAAAAGGGCATTTTTGCACAAGTTTTTTAAATATGCTATATTTGAACTTTTTTTTTTTTTTTTTGAATTTGGCCATTTTAAAAATTATCCTTTCAAAATATTAGACAATGAAATTAAAAGACAGTTTGGAGTTCAGGGATACGGAGCGCAATTTGTTATTGCAAAAAATTAAAAAAAAAAAAATCAATATATGAGCTTGTTTGTATCCCATTATTTTTTCTCATTGTAATTTCACATACTATTGATTTAACTGCTGATTTGACAATTGCTTAACAATCACCACATATTTCAAAGTTCAATTAAATCTTTACCACTCATTTCAACTCATTATAATTTGACATCATAATGAGAATCAAACAAGCGCACACACACACACACTAGTGGGGTATGCGTTCGTTGCATGCAAGTTGTTCATCATTATGCTTTTATTCTATGTAAAATTAACCAAACTAATGATCAAAAATAAGCAAATTAAAATTTGTCCTTTAATTGGATTCAAAGCCTACATGTTGGGCATGTAGGTAATATATAGAACTGGAAAAACCAAGTCGTCGAAAATCTAATAAAAACCATAAGTGCATTTCATATCCATACATGTGATAACGAACACAAGAATATTTAAAAGCCATAAACCTTAGAGTTTTCTTTTATTCCTTGGATGGTGAAAAACCTTTGCCGATTGACTTTTTTGGCAACCTTCTACATCTTGCAATTGGAGCAATATCATGCCCAATGAATTAATATATACCATGACATGTACACTATAGCCTCCGCGACAAGCAATTTCAAGGTCTTATCTACCTCAGATTTCATGCAACATCCTGCGAAATTTAAGCTATATTTGACGATGATGGAATAAATGCTTCTATTGCACAAGAAGATTTCAAGATGTTTACTCAGTTGAAGTAAAAGAAGGATTTTGGTCCTTAATCAACCTCAATCAAAGTAAGGTGACTTAATCACAAGACACCACGAAGTACAAAGATATCCCCAACAATAAACGAGTGAACCTCGTTTTGCCACACAGCCTTGCAAGGTATACGGCTTCAGATTGTGCCATGTGTCACAACGTCATTGGCGGAACTCAAATTTTATTAAAACTAACTAATTTTCAACTATTATAAAAAGTGTTATTAGTCCCCAAAGTTTCCCAAGCATTACCAACACCCCAACCTCTCCCCCCTTACACCCAAATTCGTCCATCGCTATGATGGGATGAAAAATAACCCCAAAAACTCACTAAAATACATATTTGTCTCTAGAAAAAAGGTCCTTATTATATATAGAAAGATTATAACCTAATGAATAATTTTAATTGAAGAATTTTAAGGCTTTAGAGGAGTTTTATACTTGGAATTATTCAAGGAATATTTGAGGTGAGTAACACATGCCTTGGCTCTCCCCCTTTGAATCTCATATCTCCCATAATTCTCTTTGTTCAATAGTTGATTGTAATTGCTTCCTATAATTCTATTGTATTGATTTGGCATTCAATACTTAAGTGTGCACACTTGTCCTTGGATAAATGATTGTTCTTTACTCTTGGCCATCGCTAGTGACGCCATATACCCGTTTGCTCTGCTATCTGAATTGTTTTATGGTATTATGGCCCTGCTATGTGGTCTCGGTCATTCTGACTTGTTATTGAATTGTATGGCTTACGGGTAGAAGCTAAACTAGTGATGTGTCTTAATTTTGTATCATCGAATCTCTGAATCTTTGTGAATGACCTTCTTTGTGCATAAAAATGTCCTCTTCTGTATTATTTTGTGACGGTCAATACATGTTATTATTCACTGAGTACTTTTGTACTCACCCTCCAATCTTCTATAATTTTATAGGTATTAGACTTAACAGCTCTGTTGCCGGATCGTCCCAAAGATGGAGAAAATACATGTATGTGATCGAGACTTCAGCGGGTGGCCGAGGTTTCGTTGTGGGTAGCCCACAGAACATTTAATCATCAGAGTGCGTAGCGAAAGCGCCTCGATATTTTAAACTGTATTTGTATCTATTTTTAAGCGTTAAAGGCTTCCGCTATTGTATAAAAATTTCGTTCGTGACATTTCATCTGTATAATTTGCATAAGAGTAAGAGAACAAGACCAGAGCAATTAGACTAAGTCTTGAACATTTCTCGCATAATAGTTGTAGCCAATCTATCAAAATTTTCTCAACAGAGATATAAAATCTGCAATAATAATAAAGAATGGATGCAAAGAATCTTTAATTACATAACTCCTCATAATCTTTTAAGTGATTTCAGAACTCCTAACCTCCAAACATATTCTAATCGTAGTGTCAACTTGTTTTAGAAATGTCACTAACTTATTTTAAGTAGTATAATGTCAAGTAAAATTATTAAAGTTTATGTAATATCTTAAATGCAATATTGGTAAGCGATAAGTCACTATTTTCATTATTTGACAAGACTATCCTGAGAATGCAATTTTTAAAAATTGAGAAAAAGGTAAATCTAGATTATTATTTTGTTTTTAACTTTTAGTGTAAAAAACTAAAGACACTCGTATAATAAGAAAAATGTAACCTACCTTTTTTTCCTTAAATTACATTCAATACTCAAAAGAGAAATTGAATTTTTCTCATTATTCCTCTCGCTCTCTCTCTCTCTCTCTCTCTCTCTCTATTTCCTCTTTTTGTTTTTCTATCAATAGACGTGTATTCTATATTTTATTTTTATTTTTTTAACTTACAACCATTAATATTAGAAATGAAAAAATTAACTGAAAAAATGAAAAATCTCACCATTGAAATATTTTATTCTGTAATTAAGAGACAAGATCCAATATTCTGGATCAAATTGACATCAATGCAAATTGACAAAACTTAGCATTAAATATTTTAAGTTCATTTTCAATAAAAGTTAATCCAACAACCATTTTGAATTAAAAATTTTGAGAGGACTTTTTGTGCCTATCCTTTAATAGCTGAAAGGCTTAATGTCAACAAACAAGTAGTAGCTGCAAAACATATCCATGGCATTATAGGTTGAGCGGACTGTTACAATACTAAATTCCTTTCTATCAAATCCATTTGGTTATTAACGTCAACCAATATGTGATCATCATGAAACCCTTAATAAATATAGGTAGGTTGTACAAGTGAAAACTTCAGTGGCAATCTTTTTAATTGTATGAAGTACTAACTTCATAAATTTCTTCTTTTCCATTTCCAGACAATTAAATTTTGACAAATAACTAAAGTTTCAATATGATTAAAAATATATGAAATCAAGTTCTTGAGCACGCTT
The DNA here is from genome assembly GCA_963692815.1 of Nyctanthes arbor-tristis. Classification (NCBI taxonomy): domain Eukaryota; kingdom Viridiplantae; phylum Streptophyta; class Magnoliopsida; order Lamiales; family Oleaceae; genus Nyctanthes; species Nyctanthes arbor-tristis. Next base: position 7,594 of record CAVNYN010272627.1, on the reverse strand, counting down.
TTTTAAGTACTTGAAACAAATAGGAAAACTTCTACCTCCAATAGAACTAATTCGACGTGCTCATAGCAAATACATGTTTGATCTTTACTTAATCATATGGTGTCAAAAATTATTTCAATTAATGCTGCAAGGCCAACAATTAAGCGTTTGTATTTGACTGAAGAATTAATAACTGCCAACACAAGCCAATAATGTACAGAAAAACCATGCAAGAAATGTAGATATTCTGTCTCTTTGAGTTACTTTAGCTTCCTCCTTTCAGGTAAAAAAATGTGTTAGGAAAATATCTGACATTTCAACTGAAAGCATCTCAATTTTAAATATGAACTTCAATGACTTGTCAAAGAAAGTCCACCAAAGAATGCATAAAAAGAACTACATGGATGGATAGAAAGATTGTATGCACGAACCTCATACTCAATTGCAACACTCTTGCTTACAAGATCATTGCAGCACAGTCTTCCCTGCAAATTCATTGATAAAATTGTAATAATAAAAGAGAGAGAGAGAGAGAGAGAGGGAGAGAAATTCTATAGGCTTTGCCAACAAGTGTTGCTACACCATGATTAATCAAGTTCAAAACATAAATGAGTAGCTAGTAAGAGGTAAAATCTAGCTATAGAGAGATCTTAGATTATCTCATTAACAGAAGCAATAGCCATATATCCATTAGCCAAAATTAATAAATTCTGCAAATTCAGCTAACATCAAACAACAAATACGTGCAGGAAATATATAAGTATCCTTACAAAACTTACCCATGAGCATGGTGACTTCACATATCTTTGGAGCATCATGTCCTCTGCATTCCACACCATATCCTTTTCTTTCTTAATCTGTTACATTGAGTACAAAAGTGAAAAATATACCTACGCAAGTTAATACTTTGCATTAAACAAATTCCTCACAGTAAACAGTAGCAAATGACACTAACATTATAGTTTGTTATTGTAAATGGGGAGAACTAAATCCTTGAACCCATAAAAAATAAGAAATAAAATAATAACTGCCATTTTGATTGTAAATTTGATCGAAAATGAATTTTAGCTCTGGCTCTCTTTTATTTTCAGTGCCGATCATATATAATTTCTAATATATTCTGATCTGTAATAGTGTGGAGTTGTTCCTGCATTCCCACTAATTTTAAAGTTCAACAACAGTGTAATTGAGATTCAATTATAAATGGTTGTAATTTGCCTAACAGACATTGAGTCGAAAAGCCAAATATTAGTCATAACAAGAAATGATTTGATTTTCTAAAGCTATAAGAATTGGATTACTTCTAGGAATTAAGCATAAGATTTATACAAGTTTGAATTTTTCTTTCGAAATTGAAACCTACCAACTAAAAATCTCAGAAACCCCTTTCAACTTGTATAGGTGCATCCTTGTACTTAGGAAAAGGGGGGAATATCAGCTTGTGCAATCTCAAGAAGACATAAAACCATATATAGGCCTCAAATTAGAGAGAAGAAAATTTATATGAGCAAACATAACATTCACAATGAAAAACCCCAATAAATCACCGAATTGACATTCAATAAATTAACTATTACTCTTCAATACATACATCTTAAGATTTCTTTTTTCATTGAATTTTATATGGATAAATTGCTTAATTTCACAACTTATACAATCAGTATAACCCCAACCAAATTGATAATAATCTAACAAATATAATGTATCTGATGCTGAAGCAACTTGATACTGAAGCCTAAAAGACTAACCAAAATATAAGTAAATCACATTTAACATCAAAATCAAAATTTTAGCAATATAATACAGACTCATTTAAAAAAAAAAGGCAATAGAATACAAGTCTTAGTAAATTTATTAGTACACGAAGTTAATCCAAAAAGTAGGTCAAAGATCCATATCGCACAATAACAATCTTGAAATCCACAATATCATATTCAAGTAATCGGACCCAAAAATTTAGTCGGATTTACTATCTTTTCCCTCGACCATTGCTACGAAAGAAGCTAGCGAAATCCCTAGAATTCAGATAACGAAGGCGAAGTGGAAAAAGAAAAAAAGACGACCATAAACGAATTGGGAATCCATAGGAAGTATACTTGAAGATTGAACCTGAGCCCACCATGACAAGATTTGGCGTTGTAGAACAAAAACGAATGCAAGAAAGAAGATTTGTCGTAAATTTGTGCAGAGAATCTAGAAATTAGAGAGAGGAACGTACAGTAGAGGAGTTTAGGGGTTTTTGCATATTCATATGTGAATGTGAAATCATAAAGAGAACGAGTATAAAAGGAGGGGTAAATGTGAAAAATACAAAAATTGTCGTCCTTGCCGCTTTTGTGTGGTACCCTGTGTTAGAAATATTGTACCTAAATTGATTGTGTATATATATATATATATATATTTAGGATATATATATATATATGTTACAGCATCTCATACCCCATGTGTTAAACATTAATACACGCCACGTTAATTAAATTCACATGACGTGTATCAATACTTATCACATATGATAAGAGATGGTGTAACAGAAGTGTTGTGTGTGTGTGTATATACACACACTGACGTAAGTGGCCACATGAGCCACAATACTTCCGTCTTGGTCTAAAGCAAAAGGCGGCTGACAAAAATAAATAAACAAAGTAAATGGGCTGAAGGACGAGGGACTTGGGCCGACAAATTTTTTAATCCACTTCCAAGAAGAGAGGACATTGTCAAAGCCTCTAAGGTAACAACTAACATGGATTTCAAGAATGCCCCATCTTTGAAAATGATATCCCGTTAGACGTCTAGCGGCATATGAGAAGTCTCAACTGCCACCAAATAAAGAAAAATGATTTTCCATGTGGAATGTCATCGGGAGATCCAGACTACTATTTTCTTTTCCATTTCAGAGAAAGCATCTTTTGCGTAGTGTGATTGAGGCAATGTTTTTCAAAATCAATTCTCACTTAAACTCATTTAACCATAATTTATCCAACTAAATAATTTTACATGTAACTTTTTAATTTTTCTTTGATTTTTAATCACATATTCTTTCAAAAAATCATTTTTTCTTTGATTTTTAATCACATATTCTTTCAAAAAAATCATTTTTTCACAAAATTAATTCTCAAAAGTCTAAATCAAACACATTCTCACTCCAATATCTCAGCCTCCAAGCCTCATCATATTTAAAGCATAAGTAATTTGGAAGGAGTGTGATGGCATATCAAGATCCCAACTTAGGTTGACAAACGAAAACACTGTGGCTTCATGGTTATGGATACGGTTATGGACTAGAATAAAAAAGTTCTAGTACTTCAACTCTTCAAGAGTATTTAGAATATAGTATTTCTGGTCAATCAAAAACTCTTCACATGTATATTCAAAGAGCCCAATTTAACAATAAATTAGGTCACATAAATTCACATGTTGGTTTTTTATGTTGCCAATAACATGGTGGGTGATACTTTTAGAGTACTAAAAATTAGTTCAAGAGTAGATATTGTTTTCATACTATTACTTTCTTCAATTATTTCAAATTAAAATTTGATTTAACCAATTACGTTTATGGACTCACATATATTAAAAAAATCTCTATTATCTAACTTTACTCATTCTCTCCGTTACTTCACATAAAAATGCATTTTAATGTATTTTTATGCAAATGTAAACCCACACTTGTTGGCAACAAATCACGCGCTGTTCCAAAATTCAATGATAGTTACGGATGACTACAATTTTGAAATTTCCGGGAACTGTCCCTCATCGAATTCCCATTTCCTGGCAAATGATACAATAGTGGCATAAACTCGCCTGCGGCTTCCAAGAAATTTTCATACGAGACAGATAGTGACGTTCAGAGCATCTCCATCTAATGTAATAATATTAATAGTATATGTGTGGTAAAGATAATTGGCATTATATTCAATTAACTCTCCAATACAAAAGTGTCTATATTGTATATTTGACAAATAATTATTAGATATTTTGAAAAAAGGAGAGAGAGAAGTTAGTAATTGGCTAAATTAATATTTGACATTGTCATGGAGAATATCATCAATGTCATGAGATGACATTTTTCACGACAATATCAAACATTTATTATGTTAAATAAACACATTGTTTACCAACTATCAAGTCACTCCATGACTACACTATGCATTGGATAGACTCTTAGCTTAAATGACACTAGCCGACTTCAGACTTCTTTTGACCTGAGCCTAAAAGCTCGAGCTAAAGCTGGACCTCTACTCAACCTATCTATTTTTTTTAAAGGAAACTCGGGCTTTTGTTTGGAGTAGTTTCGCTTTCGAGCTTTTGTGTTCTCTTAAATTTTTTCAGGGGAAGTAAAAAATGTTAAGCGAATTAATACAAAGAAATGGGAAATTGAGTGTTTAATAATTTTACTTTTTCTTTTTTAGATTACAAAGGGGATTGTAGGAGTTGAGAATCAAACCCTTAAGCAGGGGTTGTAGTGTTTAATAATTGAGTGTTTAATTTTTACTTTTGTTAACCAATAAAGTTTATACATTTCGTACTCACTCCTGTTAAATAAAAGTTACAACAGATCGGAAGAGCGTCGTGTATTCTTTTTTTTTTTTTTGACATTTAAGGATTCTATACTTAAGCTGTGCGAATGTTGAAAATAAAATGCATGAAGTCGACACATATGTATGGTTAGTAAAAGCAATATTTATATGACTTACATCATCAATTATATCATGGGAGATCATTTTTAATTAATTATATGTGTTGATCTTTTACACGTATACGCGGGTATGAATTTGAAAAATAACATAAAATCTATATATTAAAGGAGAACTGTAAATCTATATATTGAAGGAGAACAATAAATGGTTGCTAAGGGACCGGAGTGACTTCGCGAAGAGGTTGGATTTCTTCAAGAAAATGATGTGAATAGCGTGTGGTATTACATATATCATATTCAACTCGCATGTATTACATATATTTCTTCCACTCAATTATACATATTTCTATTTCAAAACAAAAATAGATTTACTAATAGGGGCTAAAGCAAAATTCTATTGGGACGTTACAATTTTATTCAAATATAAATATATAATCGAAGTAATAATTATAGTTATATAGTGGACACAATTACATTATGCGTAAGAAAATAAGTAAATAGAATTTGACCAATCAAATTAAAATGCGTGGAACAGAATCAACAATAAGTTAACAATAAAGCACCATTGTAATTGGTCGTGTAAGCGGACTATGGCAAAACTATTGACTTTCAAGTGTGGTCCTTGTTTTCTGACACTACCACCGCCATTTGATTGAGGGAGATGGATGGTGGTTATATAAAAATAATTTGAAATATTAATATTTTGTGGTTCGAAAAGTAATGCAATGGTTAATAAATAACCACGTTCTAAGTAAAAAGCCTAGAAGTTTAACCTACATCTACCCTCTTTCTCGTCCACTCGCTATCACCTTGTGTATGAAAAATAAATAAATAAATAATTTTCCAATACTCATACGTCTCTCATTATGGTCTTCAATATCTTTTTCACTACATATATACACATCACGTAATTGTATTTCATGTATTCATGTGTCATACATACAATATACATGTAATCACACAAGACACATGTGCCCCAAATTTAAAAAAATTTTTGTGGTTTACTATAAAGGTTTAAAAAAATAGATTCTCAAAATGAGATTTTATTTTTCAAATGCATGGCATCCATTTCTCATAATGTGACCAAATTACACTTGAAGCAGATAAAAGGTGTATTGCATGGATGTATTTGTATTGATTCAAATCGGGCTTTATTTTTAGAGCTCGATTGTTAGAAAACAGCCACATCACATAGGATATTATCATGAATATTTTTTTATTTATTACTAATATGGGTAAAAATAATATAAAACTATATACATTATATTATATGGTGTTATATAACCATACGGTGTATATTAATATATGTCATATAATTGTAATTTATAATGTGAGCATCCCGATTATATGTTACATAGTGCCACTTTAGAGCTCTAACTATGGGAACACAGGCTACAAATATCGAACGCATAGGATTCCAAGGGCGTCACATCCATGTACGATCCTGCAAGTCAAAGAATGCCACTAATTGAAATGGGACCCATCCTAGCGTATAACGTCGCATCTGAACGACAAATTTCGTCCACTCATTAATGGTTCTTAGGTAAATTTCTCATCAGTTTCTCATCTTTTGCTCCTTCTAGCAAATAGATTCTTGTTCTTTTTTCCCTCATCTCTGGAGTCCCCAACTTTTATGACATTCACTAAAAGAGTCCTTCTAAGTTGAATCCGTCCACTTATGCCGTAAAATTCAAATAAAAATACTATCTCTATTTCAAAAAATTAGTCTACTATTTCATTTTTATCCGTATCAAAAAGATAGTCTACTTACTATATTTAACATGTATTTAATGTTTCATATCTATATATTATTAATTAATTATTGTTATTCAACTACTAATATGTATTGAAAGTATTTTAAACAACTAGCTAATCTACCCGTGCGATGCACAGAAAACATATATACATCTCTAAAATAAATTAAAATAAACAATTAATTAAAGATAAAAAATAAAAGTGACACGTGTTCATCAATCAGATCACTCGAACTAAAAATTAACTAAAAGAAAAGTTATGTACAACTGCTTTCAAAATTGATATTCTATATTAATTTATCCATTTCTGGCAAATAGATGTGTGCAATATATATACATGGAGCTTCTTGTATACTTACTCAATTAGACGTCTGAAAATTACTCTCATTATCAAATATAAAAGGAAAGAGATAATTATGAATTTGATTGTTGCACTTACTCAGTTAGACGTAAGGAAAGAGATAATTAAAAATTTAATTGATACGCTTACTCAGTTAATCGAAATCTAAAGCATCTCTAATGACCAAAAGTCTCATCTTAATAATTGGGAGATAATTAAAAATTACTATGTAAAATTAAAAGAATAATAAATAAAATTTTGAAATTTTGGAAAAAAAGACTAAGGTGAGCAAGTAAATAGATATTTAAAAAATACTATACAAAATTAAAAAATTAACACAACACTTTGTTAGTATTATCCGATTATTATTAGGGTGAACGAAAATAAAAAATAGAAAAATAAATGAGACATCAGCGGCATCAGCTTGACATCATCATGACATCAGATTCGCAATTCCCTTAAGATGTCAGTTTTATACTGGAAAAATTAACTCACCACTTAGTATTATAAATATATAGATTATGAGATATAAGGGCATATGTGAAAAAATAAAGTAAAATGTAATATTTTAATTATATTTATTAACTATCGTTTCTTAATCTATGTAAAAATAACTACTAGACTATCTTTGTGGGACGAGGGGAATACAATTTTGCCTCTTCACTTAAGAAAAAGATGAGAAAGCACCAACAATGAATTCTTTTTTTCTTTTTTTTTTTTAAACTTCTCCCACTCTACGAAAATTTCTAAAGAGCACTAACATCTCCCTCATAGAGTGGAAAAATACCATATGGATCCCTGTTATTGGGGGTTCAGGGGGCCCGCATCCTAATTCCCTAATAACGGGGGGCCATGTGACACTTTTCTGCTCCATAAGGGAGATATTAG
>CAVNYN010272625.1:0-23155 GCA_963692815.1 Nyctanthes arbor-tristis | reverse complement strand
CAAACAAATAGGGGGGAGAACCACATTTTCCGCGGGTGTGTGCAAGTGTAAGTGTTTCTGCAGTATCTGCTACATCCTGCTGCTGAGGATGAGCAGATGATGATGCCTCTGCGGCTTGCTCCTGAGGTCGAGAGGTGGTGCAAGGATCCAAAAAATAAAGAAGCTTGTTAACAAGCAACCTAAAATCGCGGCACATGGCCTTGGGATCAGCTCCTTCATATCTTCTGGATGTTTCCAGAGGTGAAGAAAACGAATGTTGAAAATCTTCATATTCATAGTAAGAATTGTTAGAATCCGAACTATCGTAGTGATAATAGGAAAATCTAAGATGTAAATAATTTTCCCATTCAGATAGGATAAGGTTATCATGTAAGATAGACCAGTAATATTTGTCTTCAATGATTTTCAAGACAACTTTGTCCTGGTAAACATAAGGACACAGCAGTAGGAAAGGTTCCCTATTTTTCTACCGCCGGAAGTTGCATCAGAAAAAATGGGGGGTCCTCCCCCATTCCCAGCAGCGAAATCCCCCATTTTTTCTGCTGTAACTCTCGCTGTCGGAAATGGGGGAGGACCCCCCATTTTTTCTGATGCAACTTCCGGCGGTAGAAAAATAGGGAACCTTTCCTACTGCTGTGTCCTTATGTTTACCAGGACAAAGTTGTCTTGAAAATCATTGAAGACAAATATTACTGGTCTATCTTACATGATAACCTTATCCTATCTGAATGGGAAAATTATTTACATCTTAGATTTTCCTATTATCACTACGATAGTTCGGATTCTAACAATTCTTACTATGAATATGAAGATTTTCAACATTCGTTTTCTTCACCTCTGGAAACATCCAGAAGATATGAAGGAGCTGATCCCAAGGCCATGTGCCGCGATTTTAGGTTGCTTGTTAACAAGCTTCTTTATTTTTTGGATCCTTGCACCACCTCTCGACCTCAGGAGCAAGCCGCAGAGGCATCATCATCTGCTCATCCTCAGCAGCAGGATGTAGCAGATACTGCAGAAACACTTACACTTGCACACACCCGCGGAAAATGTGGTTCTCCCCCCTATTTGTTTGAATGCCGCCGGAAGTTGCAGTCTTCGGCGGCAATCACCCATTGCCGCCGGAGGGGTGATTGTTTGGGGAGAGGCATGGGTAAGGAAGGGTAGGGGTCCTGGCTTCGTTTCTTTTCTTTTTCATTTTTTTTCCTTAAATTTGGTAAATGAATGGTGCATCTATGTGGCATGTCATGTAGGATGAGAGAGGTGAAAAAAACTAGCCAAGTCATTATTCCGTTAGTTTTTTAACTGATTATTAACGGAGTGGCATGTGAGGTCACATTTTTGTAAGTTCAATGACATTTTTATTAATTTTTAAAATATAGTGGCGCGGTAGATAATTCTTTGAAAGTATAATGACATTCTAGGTAATTAACTCATTGATATTCAATGGGGACATTTTTGACAAATTAAAAAAAATGGTTGTAGGGTGAAAAACAAATGTTTTCCTCTTTTAAAACATCTCCAACAGCATGTATAGCTTTAGAAAATAGAATTAGCACATCAAATATAGACATTGCAATTAAAAATTGCTTCTCTAATGATTCACATGTGGCAGCCTATGAACATGAGTTGGTAAAAAAAAAAAAAAACAAAAAAGAAAAAAAGACATTGTGAAACACGCACATTCTATAGTATTAATTAGACATCATATGGCTTTTGTGGCCAGCACCAATTAGACACTATAATGAACCCAATCCCCATGGTGTCTAATAAGTACCGACCACATAAGTTATTAGACACCATAAGATGATGTCTATTAGACACAATAAGAAAAACTGTTGTGAAGGGCTCTTTCTAATTAAAACTTAGTGTGAGTCACAATGAATTAACAATTTTAACACCTTTTAATTATATTTTCTCTCTCCTCTCTCTTAATTCTTGAACCACCAACATGCATAAACATTTCTCCTCCCGGCTCCTCAATCACCACCCAATATATTTATATTTTTATTTTATTATTTCTAGTTAAAAGAAGAAGGAAAACATGGAAGAAACCATTGGACAACAATTTTGAGTTTAACTTTTCATTTATACCACATAAATTTTACACCTGTCAATGTGACTGCCACATTTATAAAAATTCACAAACACTGTTGAAGATACTTTTATATGGTAGTGATGATAGTGATTATAACCATCACTAGTGTAGGAACATGCATTGCATGTGATGCAATTAAAATTTAGAATGTGTTTGATTAGGAGTATAAAATTTAATTTGAAGGAAAATCTTTTTTCTAGTATCGGTAATTAAATTTTATAAAAAATGAGTCACAACGAGTTTGATTAGAAGTGAGATTTCTTGAAAAAATATAAATTACCTAGAAAACAAAAAACATATACCCTTACCCATGGGAAAATATTTTTCTTATTTTCAAGGAAAACGTGGAGATGTGATCAAAAGATGGAAAATATTTTTTATAGAAAAAATATGAATCAAACACTATGAAAGTAAGAATTTAGGCGGAAAACCTTATTTTCTATAAAAAAATCCTTATCAATTAAACACACTTTTAGTATTTGACCACGTTCTTTGAATATTAAGTTGTCTTGATGACAAAGGATTTTTCATGGAAAATAAGCTTTTTCGATTTAAATTTCTACTTTTGTTGTGTTTGATTGATTTTTTGTCAAAGAAAACATTTTCTACATTTTTAGTCACGTGATCACTTTTTCTTTTAAAACAAAGAAAATATTCTCTTATGAGAATAGACGTTTTTTTTCTAGGAAATTTTTCATTCAAACACTTTGCAATTTATTTTTTATGAAATTTAATTACGGCTAATTTAAATTAATAAGAAAATATTTTTTTCACTTAAATTTCATACTTCTAATCAAACACATCCATATTGTTTTTAAGTAACTACAGTATTAAAAGGGAAATATAAAAATCAAAATGGATTAATAAACTATTTAGATATGAATAAAAAGAAGACGCCTTTTTTCTTTTTAAATCTAAAAGACAGACTTTTTATCTATTTTTACGAACTAAAACATCCCATATTTACTTGTATAATTTTCGGCAAAAAAATCAAATGAATATTTGATCCAAAGTTATATTCCATGGTCCATACAAACAATCTCCAACCTCATCAAACATCAAAATTGAAGATTCAGGCTAATTGATAGAGTCGCAGAGCAAGCGTTAGCAAATTTAGACGTCTATGATCGAGCTGTGCGTTAAAGTCTCTACTAGTAAAGGATGTTGCATAGAGCGTGGCTGCACCTTATTGATGCTTCTGTTTTATTTCTTTATTCAATAAAGTGCTTTTACTTTTATTTTATTTTATTATTGTCTATCTACCTCTTGCTTAGTACCCAAACTAGTAGAATACTATTTAAACTCTTGTGTTTCAGTATTAGTGTTGTTGGATTTTGATTAAATAAACATGACTTCCCTTTGAGAATTTACTATATATCATTTACAATTAAATAATTTTCTTGAATTTAATGCGTTACTAAATTGAATCATCATAATTGAATCGTCGTTCTTCACGTTTCTACCTGTGTCATTAACACTACCATAAACAAATGCACTAGGTTCACATTCAAAAATCAAAACTAAAAGAATGCTCACATTCTATGGAGTCTATTGGTGGATTATGTGACAGGTTCTCATTAGATACATTGAGAGACCCATCTTCTAATATATCAAATGAGAGCCTACCACATAATCCATTAGATTCCAGAGAAAAACCATTGAAGAATGCATTTGCACTTGAACATTTATAAACATTTTTTATTCAACTTCTTCGTAAACATGGCTTGCTTACCCTACACACACACGTATCTAGATAGCCCCATCTTGACGTCTAGATATTTCTCAGCGCAATACGCATCCCCCGACAAATGGAGAAATAAAACTAGAATAAACATTAACAACATCAAAACCTCCGATAAAAACACTTCAAGCATCCTCTATGAAAATAATGTTGAGTTTCTTAAAGAGCCTAGTCTCTAAACACAGACTGACACTTCACCTGACACACATCACATGGCAACAACTTATTGGAAAGCGGGCTCTGTAAGGAACCCAACCCTGGTTCTTTAGAAATTTCCTTTCAAGCATATGTGAAATAGTCACGATGATCAACAACCTTACAACCATCGATTTTTCTTAAAACACAATGAGATCCTACATTGTTATAAAAACACAAGAAATTACAATAATACGGGATTTGTAGAATAATCTCACAACTATAAGGGTCTACATTATATAAAAATAATCTCCCACCATGTGTCACATTGAGGGAGATCATTAGACAAAATCCACATGTGGGTTGTTTTACAACGGGACACCCTAGATATGTGGTCTAGCGATCTCCTTTCACATGTGTGTTTGGTGTGATAATCCGGTCAGAAATATGGTGAGAGATCAAGACTAGTGCATTGTAAATATGAAATAATAAGTTAGATCTTCGCTTTAAAAGGGAAAAATGCCCGGTACTCCAAGAATATCGAACTCGGTACTCTTGACTAATCAGAGATCTGCATGTAAATTCAAAGTAACTAATTTGTTATTTATTTGAGCTCTGAATCTCACATATGAGTTCCTAATTGGCTAGGAGTACTGAGTGCTAATTACTCCTTGAATACCGGACTTTTTTCCAAAAATCCATTCACACACTAGAGTTATGTTACCAAAGGCACACTTAGCGTACTCTAATTGAACAACTGACATGTAAATTGTCCAATTAAAACATGTCACATAAGACGTGTGGCTGACATTTGAACAAAATTGCTGTAGAAGCAAACACACCAAAAAGAAGTCAATTTTTTTCCCGATCGAGCCCGTTAGATATAAATAAACTCCACATCAAAGAGGAATCATTTTTTCTTAGTACAAAGCGATAAGACTATCTATTGAAATAGCAAAATTTTATACTGCCAAAGAGTTACAAAAATCTTTAATTGGAAACACAGGGATCAAGTAAGATAACTTTGAAATGACTATATGAGTAGTCATAATGAATAAAATGAAATCTAAGGACAATGATAATACTACAATCCTAACCGGAAATCTTTATAGACATGCCACCATGGACACCAAAACTAAGGAAGATCTAGCGCCGAACGTCTCCATTGATATGACATAATATTAGTCACTGATATCCTACATTATCTATGTGGTACCGTAAATGTGCCAGACATATAGCGGTAGATCATTTCTAGATAAATAGATATTGGCTTAGCCAACAATCTCCATAAATATTACAGTGATTGTTGTCAAGAAACTTTTAAACCATTAATATCATGCCTTTATAAACCGGCTGGTGCAATCTCGAGTCCAAGTGATCAATCAAACAGAAAGGATCTATTTTCTTCACTACTCAATTGAAAGAAATCCAATGTCTAAATCTAATGCACGTTTAAGAATTGGCATCAAATCTATTAGCAATTAAGATAACTACCGAATCAACAGAACACACCAGTTGAAAACCAAGTTTTAGCACTATCAACATTTATTTCAAAAAAAAAAAAAAAAAACAACAACACACGCACATACCAACAAATAAAATAAAAGTTAAAACACACAAGTTCACATATAGAAAGGAAAAAAGAAAAAAAAACAAAAATCAAATTGGAGGCCTTACCTTTGCAACTTGAGGGAAGTATAGCAACAACTATTAGGACCTTTCTGTCAACTTCTTACAACCAAAGAATCCTTTATCAAACTTGAGAATCCCTGAAGCTGACAGGCCAAATTAAGCATCCAAATGGCTCTGGATTTCTAAACTCCTCAATGCTTTTGCTTTATACTTATATATCTGAAACAATCCCAACACATCTTTCCATTACTTTATTGCATATTCCTCTTATTATCTCCCACGAAACCTCCTCTGCATACTGTGATGGCACCGAACCACCGCCCACATGCACAGCCTTTTTGAGACACCCTCATGCACTCGGGGAGCTCATCCTTGCTGAGAACAAACATTTTCATGTGTCGCGAAACTTAAGATATAAAAGGCAATATGGAGCAAGTGGGTTGGGATCCCATGATTTGATTATGCCTTGAATCTCTAATATGGGACGGAAGCTAATACAATTTAGCAAGAGTTGAACTTCTACAGTACTAAGATCAGGAATACATTCTTCGTTTTAGTTCTTCAGCTCAATTCCAAGGCTCAGGTCCAAATAAAAAATGTTATCAGTTTTTCCATGAGGTCAAAAGAACATAAGCACAAATTCATCACAAGTGCTAAAAATGTTACTCTGTTATATTGCAATACATGATGTTGGCTTCTCAACAAGGTCTGATGAAGTCATTCGTAAGGTCACAGAATCTATTAGAATCATATCCATGAAAGAAAGCAGAAAATGCTATGAGCGTTATATGAAAATTCCATAGCGTATGATACCAGAATTAGAAGTTCAGCTGAGACTTTATCTATCGTTGGATAGCAGACGTCTCCTGGAAGAGGAAGAACACAAACATATTGAAACATAGGAATCCTAAGCAAATTACAATTTACGAATAAATGCAGCAATTAACGTCCATAAATAATAAAATAAACAATCGGAAGCATTTAGAAAGAACGCGACTGTCTACATGATTAGGCACCAATCATTATGCAGATAATTATATTCCTTTATTGATTAACGGTGTTCACAGAGACAATGAACAAGAATGCCCAACAGCTATGATATGCAGAAGGTTTCAATAAAGGAGACTAAAACAAGATCTACACAAGTAGATACACATTCCATTAGCAACAAAGTTTTATAAATAGCCACAACTAAGTTCCAAATAATAGTTTTAAACAATCAGCAGTGGCAATCAAAGGCAACAACCAGAGCACCGTATCAATCCATTCTCATTGCAACTGGGGCACCTTCTCATTCTCCCTTCGTCTTCTTCATAGACCTTCCGACTTCCATTGCAATTGGGGCATGGCACAAACCTTGCGTCCCCACAAATCTCACACACAGACACCAAATCCATAAGCTCAAAACCTTCTAAAAGGTTAGCTAACCCACCAACCTCATTAAGCTGCTTAATCTCCTCTGCTCCACCAATGTATTTCCCCCTAATAAAAACTTGTGGCAAGCATACAGCTTTCCCTTTCAAAGCCTCCTGCAACTCATTTCTATATGAAGAATCCATAGAAATATCCCTTTCGTCCACGCACACTTTGTACCCTCTGAAAATCCCCCTCAGTGCACAACAATCCTCGTAAGTCTTCCTAATTCCCCTCAAACTAGTGTAATATAATACAATTCGATCTTCAGCACCTGATATATAACACAATTCATTATCATCTGAGACAGAAGAACTCACAATATTTGATTTCAAAGACTCAAACTTTTCAGCTGCCAGATAATCTTTAGGCTTTTCACAACCATTCTGTCTCCCCAACAATGCCTTGCGATAAGTTGAGACTACATTGGGATCCATTTTAGCCAGCAATGATTCCTCGGATAAATGCTTCCACAACGGCTTCGGTTCTCCGTGCTCTACAAATTCATAGGATTTCGCTAACTCACTAGCATCAAGCTCTTTTGTATTCGGTTTCTTGGGGTAGTCAACGAGGTGAAACTTGAATTCATCGTCATCAAGCCCTTCCATGAGCTCCCAGGTGTTGATAACCGAGTCTGGAGACAAAGGGTCCTCAGAATCACCGAAGACTTGAATTTTTCTCAAATGGGACGTCGAATTAGCAAAATCTTGGCCACTGAAATTGGGGCTTGGGGGTTCAACGAGTACGAGGGAACCATAAGTTGTGGAAGTCAATGACACAAAATGATTAGAATCCCCTTGACACAGAGGAGGGTGATGGACCAAAGGGGTAGGCAGAGAAAGAGTTCTTGAAATAGGAGTTGCACAAGGGTCGGAAAATGGAGACAGCAACTGTGAATTCGAATGTGAAGAAGAAGAATTTGGGGTGGGATTTTGCTGTTGAGTAACGAAATTAGCAGGGCGAGAAGCTGAACACCCCATGAAGAGTTAGAAACTGACAAAACAACCAACAGGGTTCAAGAAAATGAAGGCTGATCTCTTTATTCAACCCTCTCCTTCTCTGTAAACTACAATCATTGGCGTTTCTTGTTTCCTATCCACCAAAGCTTTATGGCATGTGGAAAGGGAGATTTGCAGTGAACAGCTGGTGGGAGAAGATCGTCAATGGAGAGGAAGAAAGAAAGGGAATTGAATGCAATGTAGATAGAGAATGTAATTTGAAGGGTAATTGACAAAGACAGGAAACAAGCTGGACCATTGCTGGGTTGGGGGGCAATGGAAGCGTTGTTGTACTCTCTCTCTCTCTCTCTCTCTCTCTCTCTCACACACACAAATATTAAAAAAAAAAAAAAGATTACAGTGTTGAAAAGATAAAGAGCTTGTTAGCATAAAAAAACAGAAAAAAGATAAAGAGCTTGTTTGATGCCCTTATTTGAAGAATTTATTATGAAAAGGGATGTGAAATGTGTATTAAAAATGTAAAAAAATTTAAAATATATAGTTATAATTAAATAATTATTAAATTAAATGTCAAGTCAATAATAGGTAAAATTATAAATTAGTAAAATAAAGAGTATCAATTAAACTGAAAATTTAGTATTATTTCTCTTATATATTCTTTCTATTTATTAAATATTACACTTTAATTTAAATAATATACATAAAATGGTTTTGTTTATTGGGAAAGTCGAGCTAATTTATTGCTCTTCTTCTTTCTCCTAGGAAATGCGCCATTCGATGTGTCAACGTTTCATTATGTCCGTTCTCGAGAACAAAATTTGTTAAATTTTCTTAACTTCATTTAAATTTTTGAATATCATGTGTTAACCCTTCACAGGAGTTGAACGAACAAAGAACTACTAGATGAAGAATAAAAGATTTATAAGCCTGCAATGAGGTTAAAGAAGTATTATGTTTAAGATTATTATCAAGCCGCCGAGGGGAATGTGAATTTGGAGATGAATTTTTTACTCGGGCAATAAATTGAGGGGATAAGATGGAAATTTGCTTCATATAATTGCCAAAAAGGTGAATGTAATCATTCAGTGTCTCCCATTACATATTAATCTCCACAACTGTTTTCTTCAAAATAATCATTAAAACATGAGATTCTTTTAAAAAAAAAAAAACTTTTTAAATGTCAATCAAGATGATAAAAGTGACTTTTTAAAATTTCTATTTTAATTAAATGTCAACTAAAAATACTTTTCATCACATGCTCTTTGCATGTTATCTCTGTGTTAAAATCTCGATGTACGAGGTATTACTAATATTTAATATTTACACTTAGAATCATTTAAGATTTAAGTTACCCGAAGTGTACCATTGTACACGTTAAGCAATAGTTTTCTCATGCATCTAACACTTAAAACATTATTTCATTAGTCGAACACCTGACAATATTTCATTCACAGTAAGCCAATACGTGCATTATAACACCTCTACATTTTGTAAATGATGGAGTAATAAAGAAGAAAACATTTTAACATATGGATAAACCTGGATTGTGAAAAATGAAATAGAAATAAAATTCCAAAGAAGTTTATGTGTCAAACTATTGTCATCTTCTTAAAAATTTCCTTGTTTTCATTTTATATAAGAAAAATGACGTATAATCCAATATTTTTTTAATGTAGTTATAAAAAATGACTGTACTTTGCAAAGATTGCTTTGGTATTAAGGTTAAAACATTTGCTCAATTGCTCCAAGCACTTACTATAATAATCACTATAATA
The DNA here is from genome assembly GCA_963692815.1 of Nyctanthes arbor-tristis. Classification (NCBI taxonomy): domain Eukaryota; kingdom Viridiplantae; phylum Streptophyta; class Magnoliopsida; order Lamiales; family Oleaceae; genus Nyctanthes; species Nyctanthes arbor-tristis. The sequence goes on along the minus strand of CAVNYN010272625.1, from coordinate 13,402 downwards.
ATTTTCTTTCTTTTCTTTCCTCATAAGATATGAATTTTGTGTTTAATTGGTTCGGAAAAGGCGTGAACACGTTTTGTCACTTTATATTTAGATGACTATTAATACTTTAAACCTCAAACTAGTAGAATTGAACTTTAAAAATTATCTATAATCGAAGTGCTATTTTCAAGTCTCTTTAAAATTTTTGATAGTGGAAGTACCATTAGAATTTTATTTTAGAATAAAATCATCATTCCATAACACTTGCTAGCTATCTTTTTCGCCCACGCTAGCATAAGTACTCTCCAAATTGTTCCATTTATTACTTAACTTTTTGATAAGCCTACTATCATTTTTGTTACCCAATTGACCTTGGAGGTCGGCTTCTTCACCACACAAACCCACCCTAGCCAGGGTTATTTCAAACATGATTCACTGTAATAGAAAAAAAAAATTCTGATACTTAAAGATACCGGTTCTTGTTTAATGGAGAACATGTGGGCAGAGCGAGGAATTTATTTCAGTGAGGTCGAAATTTATCAACAAAGTATCACTAAAAAAAATGATAATTTTCTTTTCTTTTTTTTTTTCCCTTGTCCTGACATATTGTTGAAACCTTTTAAAATTTATTGATAGAATGTCATATTTTATCCAAAAGGGGAAAAAGACAAGCAATAAAAAAAATATGGACTTAAAGAAATTATTACTCCATAATTTACAAAGAGTTCACCATTCATAAAGGATAAAGACAGTAGTATATAGTATTGGCAAATAAATAAAACTCCAGTAGCATAAAAAATTTAAAAAAAGGAAGCTGTCAATAATTCTTGGGTTTGTCACATAAAGCATTTTTTACTCTTGCATTTTGCTTCCTCATCTAACTTGATCACTTGAAGCTTGACTCAATTTTCTGCAAACTGCTGGCAGAAATCGGGCAAAAAAAAAAAAAATGAAACAAAGAAAGAAAGAAGAATTTCAGAAGTTCAGAGCGGTCATCGGACCACAATCATCCATAGGTGGCTCCACCACTAGACCACATCTATATTCAAAAGTCTCAATTAAATAATAAATTGGGCTATCTGAATCTAGACGTTGATTGTTTCTTTGATCACAAAAGATGGAATAGGTACTCTTGAAAAATATTAAAAATTTCTTCTCTTCATTGAAGATAAAACCAAATAATAGAAACAATGTAACACTCGTATTTTTTGTCGTATTCACTACTCGGCCCCGCCCAGGTACAAATACAATATTTGTCATCAGGAAAAAACATAAATTACTGACAGATCTATGATTCAAAATTTTCTTTAAAAATCAATGGTGTTCTTTCACTCATTGTAACGTTTCTTTCAGTGCGGATGGGATCGACCAAGGGTGGGTTCCATTATTAAGACATGTAGAAATGCAGAAATATATAAATATCACTTCATTTTGGGCTTTATGATTGTATAACAAGAAGCTACAAGAACCAAGGCCTGATCTTAACATTTTATAAAACTGTTTTCAGCAAATATTGTAAAATTTCTCTATTTTTATATTTTTAAAAACGTGTTATTGAAAACAAGGATTAATAAATTTGTAAAGAGAACATGGTATATTTTGTCATTTTGAGTGTTTTTAGTTAACAAAAAAACATAGTAGAAAATTAAAAATAGAGGACAAATTGCTCGCTTCTATTTGGGTGTCATATCAACACCCATATGGATTATGTGGTTGCATGTATGCATGCCATGTGACTTGCATACATGAAGCCACATCATCCTATGAGTGACATATGTGCTAGAAAATTTTCATAAAAATGAATTCAAAACTAAAACATGAAAAGAAGGGTTAATTTAACAAAGCGTCTCCAACCTTTAGGTTAAGAATCGGTTTCGTCCCCAACCTTTTTTAAGGCACACCACAGCCCCCAACCTTTTAAAAATGCACACAAATCGTCCATATTGCTACTATTCCGTCAAATTTTTATAAAAAAGACGATTATACCCCTCATAAACATTTTAATATATTTTTAAAAATGTTTAAAAATAATAAAAAACTAAAAAAACCCACCCCACCCCACGTCTACTGCCGGCGGCCGACCGCTGGAATGGTTCATTATGAAAGTTAAAAAGGGGGGGTGAATCCCTCTATTCTGGCAGCAAAATGGGAGGGGTTCACCCCCCATTTTGCCCCCATTTCTGGCAGCAAAATGCTGCCGAAAATGGCAGCCATTTCAGCCATAAATGGGGAGTGAATCCACCCATTTTGCTGCCAAAAATGGCAGCCATTTCCGACAGAAATTGGGGGGTGAATCCCCCCATGTTGTTGCCAGAAATGGCAGCAAAATGGGGGGATTCATCCCCCCTTTTTGGCCGCCTGAATAGACCATTCCGGGGGCCGGTAGCCGGCAGTACTGCCGGTGGCAAGGGAGACATAGGGTGGATGAGTTTTTTTAGTTTTTTATTATTTTTAAACATTTTTAAAAAAAGTTTAAAATGTTTATGGGGGGTATAATCGTCTTTTTTATAAAAATTTGGCCGAATAGTGGTAATAGGGACGATTTGTGTGCATTTTTAAAAAGTTAGAGGCTGTAGTGTGTCTTAAAAAAGATTGGGGACAATTTGCGAAATTAACCCTGAAAAGAAAGAACAAAATCTTGTTGATATTTTCATTTAAAAAACAAAAAATCTTGTTGATACTTGATGGTACTATACTACTATTGCGTGTGGAGAATCGTGTGAATTTATGAAAAATTTTAGACAAAATAAATGAAAAACAACAAATTGTAGACAAAATTGTGAAAATTACCTCTCTCTCTCGTTTTTTCATTTTTTTTTCTAAATTTAATAACGGGGATTGTTAATCTTCTTTTTGATTGCTAGTTTTTCAATGATTATTATGCAAATATTCTTCCGTTGCCGTCTATTACCCCCATTAGTTGCAAGAAGAGCTGTTCGGTATGGTTAAACAGGGACATTTCCCATTAATGGCGTATCATTCATCCCGGGTCGTTCGCGTTGTCAAATGCCCCTCAAATAGTGTAAGAATGTCCAAATAGCATATGTATAGTGTCATGATAAGGGCATAATATTAGCCACTGATATAAACACACGATCACCACCACACAAATCACATTAGAAGTTAATACTATGTTATACTATCTGTTTAGTGCTTAATCAAATTCACCAAATGGTGAGTAAAGACATGTATGGACACGCCCCACCTCTAGTATCTCTAATATACTAGAAATGTGACGTGCGCCGAAGATAAATTCTAAGTAGAAGTTAGAATTCACCGCCAAGGCTCGTTGTCTTATTAAAATTCCTAAAATTTTGGCAGCATCTTCCTTATTTTATGAATAAACCACCTTGCATGACAAAAATTGTACCAAAACCATACTCCAGCACAATTCAAACTCCTACCAACCACCACAATACACCAAGTCAAATATGTATCACAATATAATGAACTCTACATAGATATATATTCAAAAGTATATTAGCCTTATTTTTTTCTTAATATATATAAGTATATCAACATATCAAAATGTATTCTACCACATCAAAATACATTTCCTTGTTACATTTCTAGTGAATCATGCCAACCTTGTCAAAAGGCTCGTTTCCAGAATGAAGTCCAAGTGTTGCTCAAACTTCAGTTAATACCTGAAAGGGGAAACATTGAAAAAAAATTTTCGTGAGTATTAACCCCTAGTGAGTGGAATGCTAAAAGAAAAAAAAACTGTTATGCTTTTAAGTAAAACACATTTGTCACTTTTATGTTCATCCAAGCAAATTATAGAAATTTTCATCCGGGATCAAACCTTCATAAAGTCATTGCAATGTTGGAACATCACAATATCTTTTCATTTCAATACTATCATAGAATTTTCCCCTCAAGTGTATCTAACATTCTATAATCATGATACCAAGTCATACGCGCGTAGACAATCAGCTTGAGCCATATGTACCTTATGACTCCTTCGTCCTATGCGGCAAATTAAACAGCTTGAGCCATAGCTAGCACGTAGGCCCCTTCGCCCCGGGCGGTGTTCATTTGGTCAGCTTGAGCCCTAGGGGCCCCTTTGCTCGTACGCGACATGATCATAAACATAGGATACAATTCAGGGAATTTCAAATCATGCATCTCGAAAATTCTTGAATATCACATTTTCAAATTTCATAAATTTATTGAATAAGAGAAAGACTTTCAAAATATCCATAAAACATTTTTATCGTAACTTCACATCATTACATATAATCAAAACATAATAAATTTCATTTACAAGAGATTTGGGAAGATTCCACTCACTGGTTTTATATGTGATTTAGTTTGGTTGGTATGCTTTTCCAACATGTTCTGTGTCCCCTGTAATATAAATTGATAATAGAATCAATAATTCATTATCATATTTCATCCATCAAACATAACTTAATTTATTTACGCTTCTTCTCTCATTTTCATTTCATTTATGTTCTTTGTAACTTAACGGACTTGTAAAAAAATTCTCTACTTAACTAAAGTTCATAAATACGCAATTTCCTTGGAGTATAAATTTCCCATTTCATTAAATTTCCTAAGATTTCTTCACTTTCCAATTAAACATATAGTTTGCCCCATTCATATAAATATTCTAGGCTTTAATCCAACCTTAGAAATTGTAGGGGCATCATACATTAAAGTCTCAGATCTACTAAAATAACAAATAATACTAATTCATAATATTTTAACTCTAGTTATTCTTAATATTCAACAATTTACACATTGTAGTTTTTCTTAACATTTAACAAGTTAGACATTTACTAATACTCATTAAGTTGTTCATTAATTTCCTTGAATATCGACCTCACCAAATTTAACAATTGCCATAATATTACTCCCTAAAACCATAATACTAACTTATATAAAAATTTCAATTCACTTACTCTATTTAAAATTTCATCCATATAAAATTTCACCTTTATCCTAGTTATTATAAATCCCTATAATAACGTTAAGAATCTCCTATTTCATAATCAAATAAATATTTGATGCCTTTAAAACATGTAGTAAATAAAATCATAACCTAATATTAAATGTTTCTAAAATTTTCAGAAACCCTATTTTCTTAAATTTATATAAGTTCAAAGCCTTAGAGCTAAACACTTACTTACTTGTTCTTTGTATTCCCTTCCCAAGATTCTTTCAACTTTTCCTTTTTTTTTTCCACGAAATTTCAGCAGAGGCAGGGACAGCTTCTTTGCTTTCCTTTCTTTCTTTGTTTGTCTTTTATTTATTTGTTTGCTTTTGTTTTTATAATATATATATATATATATTACTTGGCCCAGCCAAGTCTCCCTAGAATTCTGAATAAACTTCTTTTTTTTTTTCGTAACATGATTCTTTCTTTTTTTTTTCACTTAAATCCTAAAATTTATGTGCACATTTAATTTGAGTCCTTATATTTTTAATCTATTATGTGTAATGAAAGAATAAAAAGAATTGGGATGTCACATGTATTTACTTATTTAGACAAGTAGTTCCATGAAAAGTGAAAAAGTGGGCGCCATTCTAAGTGTCCCTTAGATTCCATTTAACATATCCTTTGACCATCCGATCAACGACACCTAGTTTAAATAAGAAGAAGCCCACAATATCAGCGGACAGGCTTTACCTTGTAATATTTGATATTTCTAACGAAATGAATCCAATATAGGGTGGGTGTCCCACCACGATCAAAACGTTACACGGAAACATGCGGAACATCTTCAAATGGCTTGAAATTCAGAGGCCTCTAATTCTAGAAAACAGTTCCAAGAGAGCAATTTAAACAAACTGAAGTTTATCTATCTTGCTAGTGGAACTATTAGAAAACATCAGCAATAAAGTCAGATAAACTGAAATTTCTGGGAATCTTTGCGCCAAGAATCCATATGAATTCACCTTGGAACCCAAGATAGTGACGTTCAACTGTGAACATGAACCTAAACTACTGACAGGAGAATCAGATGTTTAGTGGGAATCACCTGCATTTCCAACTTCATATCTGACTCAAGACACAAAAATTCTCAACATCTATTCTTTGTGCCGATCACCGCATTGGAGCTCTGAGCCAGTAGCATGATTTCCAATACTTCAATCTATCCTGAACTGGGCGCCCTATCATCAGCAATTCGCAGTTTCACACGTATGCTTCTGGGGTGGTTGCACCTGCACACTTATTGTAAGCATCAGATAATGAAAAAAGAGCTCGTGACATCTTCTGCCCAAAAGGTCAAAGATCTGGGGCATGATATCCTGAGTTAAGAGCATCCACATTGGTATTGTTAAATTTAGCTATCCACATAAGCAAAAAAGTACATGTTAATAAGTTGTTAAATGCCACATGTGAAAGCTAAATTTAACAACTATTGAAATGTCACAATGGATGTGTTAAACAAAACCACTAAATCTACCGAAGTCCAAATGGGCCCCATTCTTGTCAAAATTTATTAAAGAAATAAAAAAAGAAGTTTTCAAAAGTATTAATTCTAACACAATGTTGAAATTGTTGTTAAAGTTAATGACAATCTAACAACTAACCAAGAAGCATTCCTTTAATAACTTTCTTAACACCACCAATGTAGCTCTTTTTTTTAGTTGTTAACTAACAACTTCACTAACAACCTAACCAATGTAGATGCTCTAAGTTGCCATCACAAGATGTCAAAAGCAACATTTTTCTTCTAAGTCAAACTAGTTATTTGCTGACAAAAAAGCTACACATCTTAGTAGAGTTTTTCCTTCAGCCAAAAAAAAAAAAAAAACATGCTGATACTATTCTCATTCTCACCTTGTCATCATTTTGAGCATGGAATTTTTAGGGTACATCTAAAGTGGAATATTAAGTCTCTTTATGATATGTCCAACTTCATAACAGAAAAATAAAATTTCAACAGCTGCTGTCAAGCAACGGGCTGCGGGCAAGACTCTAAATCCAGCTGCTCAAGTCCGACATATTTGGTCGATTAGCTCAACCTCTGCCTCGATAAGATTATTGAATGACATAATATGGTCCTCACCATCAACCTCAGCTGTTATGCCTCGAGAAAATTCCTAATTTTCAGATTAACTTTCTCACAGACTGGGAACACTCCCCACCCCCCACCCCACTCCACCCCACCCCCAAAAAAAAAAAAAAAAAAGAATCCCACAAGGCCAGAAGTTATATACCGAATATCTGATGGATATGTTAGCCTTTAGCAAAGAATTTCTCTTTATTTAATATTTATTGGATAACTATAGTCGACGCATGTCAGGAGGGTTTCAAATTAACCAGAATAAAGAGAGAAGAAATATGTATCAATATATAATAGGTTAATTATGAAAATCACTACTTCAAAAGAATATCAAACTGTCAATATAAGAGAGATTGCGTAGTTTAGTGAAACCAGGCTTGACAAACACACCGCCAAGAGCATGTGCTTCAGCTCAAAAGTTCATTTATGAGCCAACAAAAAAAAAAAAAAAGCTTTTATATTAAACAATTCTTTGATTAATACTGAATATAACCGGGTTAATTTGAGAGTAAAAGTAATACCAACTTTCAAAATTTAAAAAAAAAAAAAAAATCTACTTTAAGCTAAGAAAACATTGATCTATTTAAACATGTTTTGGGACTAAAAGTAAATTAAAAGTAGAATTCACTTATTTAAATGATTCACCAAATATGGTCTTAGGTTGCATATACAATGATTGCAAGCAATGCAAGAAATCTCAACGCATTATCCAGCAAGCCTTTTATTAACCGATTGCACAAAAAAAAAAAAAAAATGGAAGAAGAAGAAGAGAAAAATCCATGCCTACTTGCCGCTGTAGATTTCCATTATAATAGAGAAAACAAGTACAGTTGTCCTCAAGTTGATCAATGAAGTTCTATGCATTAGGAAAATTAAAACAGAGCATAGCGGAAACAGTCGGTGGCGAAGTCAGAAATACTTTTGAGTCCCACATGCGCAGATTGAAAGTCGTTTGACGTTTTTAAACTACAATTTATTGCCCAGTCATTAAAAAAGTCACTCACAAGCAGCGGGCCTACCATCCTCAACAAGTTCGTCACACGTATGTTTCAATAGTGGGGACAACAATAATAGAATATTGATCATTGACATTTTTACCTGTGGTGGACTGCTTGCCGAAATTTTGACTCCTGGAATGTGAATGTTTTCTGCAGATTACAAGGGCCTGCCACTTGCCCCTTCAAGGCTTGGACTAGCCAGAAGCCTAGTAGTGAACTACACGGAAATGTCCTTTTTGGGTAGCATGTAGTCTCATCTAGTTGGAAAGACAGTGACAAGGTTACCAAGCATAGTAGTTGTTCCACAGTCCATTGAACAGAACCTACACTGACATTCATACAGCACTAAAGGCTTATATTTTTGCTTGAATGAAGTCAAATACGCACATCCTTTAATTTCTTATTCCTCCGAGTACGGCAACAAAGTGAAACCCATTTCTATGGGACAAGTTGTCCTTTTTCTCACTCAATATCCTCAGCACATTCTATTTTTCCAAATTATCTCACTGCACTAGATATTGCTTAAACCAAAGAAACTGAATGAATATATAAACAACCTATCCGATCTTGGGAATCTACAGTAATTTCCGTTTGATTTGCATCAAGACTCCTTCTGGTGAATTAATTACCAATGTCAATAACTTGTAGTCTCTTCTCTTTTTTCTGGTAAACCAATAGCAGTCACTCTTTGCTCACATTCAATGTAGAAGAAGCAAATCATCTTTGCACCTGAGTTCATTTTTCCCAACATCCAATGTCTTACATCTTTCTTGGCGCAAAATTTTCTTTACATTAGGGCGAGCTCAAAAATATACTTATGTTAATAAATCCTCTTCCATTATCATATTGTACAATGGCATAGAATCCTTCTTCTTCATTTTCTTATGAAGATTAGAAAGCAAGAAACGAATTGTTTCAGTTTCCGTATGAGATTTATCACCAACAACGAAAACATGAAATCTGTTTCCAACTTCGATCCAACTGCACCCTGGCTGTTTTTTCAGCCCTTTTTCCATCATTGTCAGTCTCTGGAGTGCTGCCTCTTTCCATTTCCCACTGAAAGCGTATATATTAGACAAAAGCATGTAAGTGCCTGTATTTTCAGGCTCCATGTCCATAAGTTTGTTTGCTGCAAGTTTTCCAACATTCGTATCCTCATGAACATTACATCCTGCTAGAAGAGCCCCCCAAACACCTGCAGATGCTTTTCTCGGGAGCTGTTCTATAAGGTCATATGCCTCCTTGAGTTTCCCTGCTCTTCCACAGAGATCGACAAGACATGTATAATGATCATCTCTGACTTCTATGGAGTCGTCTTTCAAAAGCATATTAAAGTACTTCAATCCTTCCTCCACCAGACCAGCATGGCTGCAAGCAGAAAGCAATCCGACATAGGTAGCATCATTTGGTTTGACACTTATATTTTGCATTTCTTTGAACAGTGTGATTGCCCCTGTTCCACATCCATGGTGAGAGTATGCTGCAATCATAGTATTCCAAGAGACCAAATCCCTTTGTCTGTTCAATCCATCCTCGAACATTTTCCTAGCCAAAGCCAGCTCTCCACATTTTGAATACATATTTATCAGTGCAGAAATCACAAATTCACTCTCCTGATAGAGAGTCTTGCTGATTACTTGGTGCACTTGCTTTCCCTCTCCAAGACCTGCTAAGTCACTACAAGCACTCAAAACACTCACGAAAGTGCCTTCATTAGGATTCACCCTGCTATCATTCTTCATATTAAGGAATATTTTTAATGCCTCTTCGCTTTCACCATTTTGCACATATCCATTTATCATTGCTGTCCAAGAAATGACATTCTTCTTTGGCATCCCTTTAAATAACAACCTTGCCCTCCCTAAATCATTGTTTTGAATAAATCCTGCAATCATAGCATTCCAAGATCGCACAGCCTTCACTGGCATTCTATCAAACAAGTAAAATGCTTCATCTAGCCTTGAATTTTGGGTATACCCTGTAATCATTGCATTCCAAGAAACCACATTCCTCTCTGGCATGGAATCAAAAAGTACTCTAGCTTCGTCAACCCTCCCATACCTAGCCAATCCCGAAATCATAATAGTCCATGAAATTACATCCCTCCGAGGCATTTGACCAAAAAGATTCCTTGCTTCATCCATCCTCCCATTATTCACCAACCCTGTTATCATGGTGTTCCAAGAGACCACATTCCTCTCGTCCATCCTTTCAAACAACGCGAAAGCCTTTTCAATTCTACCATCTTGCACATACCCATCAATCATAGTGTTCCAAGAAATCACGTTCTTCTCTGGCATTACATCAAAAAGTTTCTCAGCCTCGAAAATCCTCTTCATTTTGATGTAGCCAGAAATCACAGCTGTCCAAGTAATCACATTTTTCTTGGCATCGTCTCTATTAAACAATTCTCTGGCCTCTCTCATCATCCCACACTTGATGTAACCGGAAATTAAAGCCGTCCATGAAATCACATCTGGTTCCCGCATTTCGTCAAATAACTTATGCGCTTCAAAGATTCGCCTCTCCTTACATAACTTACTAATCATCCAATTTCTCTTTGCCACATCTTGGTTGATTGTATAATCCAATCTGGGCATTGAACAAACCAACCTACTTTCTAGCCGAGCCACTGAGTGATACAAATTGAACAGAGGCCCATGTTGGACCCCGATACATCCTATCCTACAAATGCAAGTATGAAACAAAGAAGCTGGCTTGATGAAACAAATGCATTTTGTCAGAGCATATGATGCTCTAAAAGCCGTTCGCATTTTGATTTTATGCCCAAACTGGGAGCAGACCCTGTCAAAAATTTGTAACTTGAAAGATTGCTTTCGCGGGTGTCACCAGGGACCACAGTTCGTTATCTGGGAAGCTAATTTTTGGATTTTTTTTGGGGGGATGCATACATTTCTTTCTTTTATATTCATTTATTTATTTATTTGTTATCATAAATTTGCGAGAGGACGTAGTCTTTGATTCTCTTTTGAATACTACAAAATTTTCTTCCTAGAATGTGAACTAGCAATTTATCGTTTCAATGCAAGAATCTTTGTTTTTTTCCCATATCAAGTAAAATCAACTTTTACAAAATGTATTATTCCGCTATTCTATGTAAATTTTATATAAAATGCTACAAATAGAGTTTTCCTAAAATTCTTGAATGAAGCATTAATCATGACTTGTTCATTCGTGCGCAATCCTATCCTACACAAAGAAATGGGTAATTGGCACAAAAGGTTCATATCGTGAAAATGGTCTTTGCCTTTGAATTTTTTGACAAGTTCACCCTACCTCTATATTTCTTTTGCACAATTCATTATTATATCAATTTTTCTTTAATTTTCTGTATTTTCAAAATGGCGTTTTTATCCATACATGGTTCAAAATTTTTAAAAAATTACAAATGAAATTTTTAAATAATTAATATTGTTGAAAACTAATTAACATAATTTACATTGTTGAAAATATTAAAAATAACTATTTTTTTAATAATGCTAATGAAATTTGCAACCTTGTTTGACTTTTTTTAATTATTTCTTTTTTGCTGTGAATGACAAAAATGCCTTTTTGAAAATCGAGAAAATTAGAAACAAATAGCTGTAAGGATGGATTGTGCAAAAGTAATATTCAAGTGGGGATAAAATTGTTAAAAAATCAAAGGTTGAGACCATTTGCACAATAATATCCAAATATAAGGGCGTTTTGCACCAAATATCCCAAATGAAATAAACCATGGATGCATAGCGAGTAAATTCAATTGATGACCACTAAACTTTACCCAATATTACTACTTGCTCACCTAATTATAAAACATAACTCTGAGTAATGTTCAAAAACTTTCCGAAAGTTTTATTACAAAGCTTCACATTTTATGTGACTTGTATAGATACACGCCACATGAATTTGAAATACAGGTGGCGTGCTTCAGTGCATATCACATAGGATGTGAGATTCAAAACCTTGGATGTTCTTGAACATTTTCAACATAACTCATCACTCGTCCGTCTTTATAAATTATTAGCTATCCATCACCGAGCTTGTCTCCGTCTGTTGCAACTAATGGAATATCTACATGGATAATGGAGATGTGATGTGACGGGTTAAATGATACCGATTAAGCAAAAATCAGAGTACCTTAAACACATCCAGTCTTTCTATAGTAATATATATGGTTTCGGATATGGAACTAAATCTACTTAGGTGGTGCTGATTGGGCACCACCTGGAGTCCTGCGGCCGCACGGACTCCAATTAGCGTTCAATCATCGCCATCTAAGTAGATCTGGTTTTATATTCGGAACCAGATATGTTACTATAGAAAACCTACAAAACAGTCTATATGTAGTTTTTTTTTTAAACAGAAACTTTCATATCATCACTAAATACTTTTAATTGTCAAAGTTCATGGAACAAAATCTCAAATTGGTACTGCGTGAAATTGACCAAGTTCTGCTTCCTTTTGACGGGTTTCAGCGCAATCCGCTGGAATTTGAGCCTAACTACACAATTTACAGTTGAAATCTGTGGCTTTGTGATTGAGACCACCCACCTCTACCCCCATGAAACGCAATTACCTCAATTAACAATTATCCATATATCTTGTTAATTTGTAAGCTTTAACTGGGAATCTGAGGTGTGATTTTGAAGCAAGAAGGTGGCTGCCTTGAACAATAAGGCACCACATGGAGGCGAATCCAGGGAATGGGATACGTTAGGGTTGAATTGAATGACAAAGCATGCTTGGATGGTGCAGTTTTCACTTAACTGGCATCGCTGAATGGTGTTATCCGTCACATCATATTTTCATTCACCAAATAATACATTCCATTAGTCACAACAGACGGAGATGAACCCCGTGATGGATGGGTAATAATTTGTAAAGGTAAACGAGCAATGATTTATATTTTACTGTTTGGTGAGCAAAATAGTAATATTGGACAAAGTTTAGTGATCATCACTTTGCAAAGCATTGCAAACTTCTGACCATAAACATCAAAAATTAGTTTAAAGGCAAAATATATATATATATATATATATAAATTGGATTTTCTCATATGTATTTCCCCAAATTCTTTCATCTCATTACAACGAGAGTCTCTAAATTTCCCTCTTCCTATTTCTCCTCTACACATTTGGTAATTTTATATTCACATCAACAAGTAAAAACAAGAAAAAAAAACATCATAGAAGAGTTCAAAACTGGAAGAAAGTATTGCAATTAATTGGCTTATATTTGACCCGGTCATCTGACATGTTTTTTCTTCCTCCCTATTTTCTCCGATTGAAAAGCTTCTTTCTTGCCAACTCTGAAAGCCCAGTGTCGATTCCCCAGTGGGCAACGAGCATTTAAGTAGAGCAGTCTCAGGTCATTTATCATAACTCATTACAACAGTGAGTTTGA
>CAVNYN010272624.1:0-13737 GCA_963692815.1 Nyctanthes arbor-tristis | reverse complement strand
CACACGATCCACGTGTTGACTAATCAGCCCCTAAAGAAAATATTGTAGAAGCCCGATGTAGCGGGTCGGTTATTGAAGTGGTCAGTGGAATTCAGTGAACATGACATCAAGTACAAAAGTCGACATGCGATAAAGGCTCAAGTGCTGGCAGATTTTGTAGCGGAGTTAAGCCTGAGGTCTCCCTACTTAGATGAAAACGCCACGAGTGGCGCCTAAGGATGGACCCTCTTTGTAGACAAGTCGTCTAACTCATTAGGCTCAGGAGCGGGCATAATATTACAGAAAAACACAGGCACGATGGAAGTGCAGTGTGCGATCAGATTTGGGTTCAAAGCAACAAACAATCAGGCAGAATATGAGGTCATGATCATTGGGCTACGGATAGCATTGCAATTCGGAGTCGAAAACATTATGGTATGCAGTGATTCCTAGCTGGTCGTCGAGCAAATAGAGGGTACTTATGAGAAGAAGGGAGAAATTATGAATTTATATCGGATGGAAGTGTCTGACCTTCGTCAGAAATTCAGATCTTGCGAGGTCAAAAAAGTACCCAGATCCCAGAATTATAGAGCTGACGCATTATCTCGGTTGGTATCCTTGAACAGTAATGGGATAGAAAGAACGATATTCTTGAAGACTGTTCACAGACCTTCTATCATGAGGAAAGAGTATATGAGAGAAGTTCGATCAGGGCAAACAGAATCTACATAGCTCGACCCAATCAAAGCATTCCTTGAAAATGGAAGTTTGCCTACAGATAGAGAGGAAGGTAAGAAGATTAGAAGAAGGGCTGCTTCCTACCTCATCCTAGAGGGGGTATTGTACAAAAGGGGATTTGCCCTACCTTATCTAAGATGCCTCACCTCGTGGGAAGCGAATAATGCGATGGAAGAAGTACATGAAGGGGCTTGTGGAGGACATCAGGGCGGTAGAACTTTAGCAGCAAAACTTATACGATGTGGGTATTTATGGCTGGGAATGAAGAAGGATGCTGTAAGCTTTGTGCAGAAATGTGAGAGATGCCAAAAGTTTGGAAACAACATCACACGACCTCCTACCCGTCTGTCCCCCGTTGAAAATCAGGCACCTTTTGAACAATGGGGAGTGGACATTCTCGGTCCATTCTGGAAGGGTAAAGGCCAAATGCAATTCTTGGCTGTGGCGGTGGAGTACTTCACCAAGTGGATAGAGGCCATGCCCTTAGCCACCATAACAGCCCACAGGTTAGAGAACTTTTTGTGGAAATCAGTCATATGTCGATTTGGGCTTCCCAGAACCTTCATCACTGATAATGGGTGGTAGTTTGAATGCCAATCCTTCAAAGATTTCTGCAGCAAGTGGCAAATAGAGCATCATTTAACATCTGTAGCACATCCACAAAATAATGGCCTCGCCGAGTTGGCAAATAAACTTATTCTTAGTGACCTCAGGAAAAGGCTGGAAAACACTAAAGGAGACTGGCCTGAGTACCTACCAGTTATTCTGTGGACTTGTCGAACCACTCATAAGACGTTTTCTGGTGAAACGCCCTGTATGTTGGCCTTTGGCATGGAAGCCCGAGTGCTTGTCGAAGTTTTCCTACCGAGCTATGGAGAGAAGCATGGTGACCCAATAGGACCAAGGGAGAGGCTCGACCTATTGGAGGAAGTATGGGATCAGGCTAAATTGAAGATGGCAAACTATTGTCAAACGCTGAGGAAATACTTTGATGTAAATGTACGCCCTAGGGAGTTCAGGGTTGGTGACCTAGTACTGAGGAAGGTCGAAGCCACAGGGCACCACAAAGGCAAGCTCGACCCCACTTGGGAAGGGCCCTTTGAGATACTAAGGCAAGTACGGCCTGGAACATACAGCCTGAGAGATATACAACATCACCCCTTGCCAAGGCCGTGGAATGCAGAAAACCTCAAGCAATACTACCGTCAAGAGAAGAAGAGGTTGTGTTATTCCTTTCTCAACCTTATGTTTGTCTCCATTTTTTGTTATTCTCTAAATGTTGTTATTATCGACCACAAGGCACCAAGATTAGAGCGAATAAAAGTAGCCTAATCGAGCGACCCTTTGACAATTAGAGCGAATAAAAGTAGCCTAATTGAAGGGTTCCTGAATACAAGTACGGAACACGACCTCAAGTCGACAAGATTAGATCGAATAAAAATAGCCTAACCGTGCGACCCTTTGACAATTAGGGCGAATAAAAGTAGCCTAATTGAGGAGTTCCCGAATACAAGTACGGAACACGACCTCAAGTCGACAAGATTGGAGCGAATAAAAGTAGCTTAATCACGCGACCCTTTGACAATTAGAGAGAATAAAAGTAGCCTAATTGAAGGGTTCCCGAATACAAGTACGGAACACGACCTCAAGTCGACAAGGTTAGAGTAAATAAAAGTAGCATAATCGTGTGACCCTTTGGCAATTAGAGTGAATAAAAGTAGCTTAATTGAGGAGTTGCCGAGTACAAGTACGGAACACGACCTCAAGTCGACAAGATTAGAATGAATAAAAATAGACTAATCGTGCGACCCTTTGGCAATTAGAGCGAATAAAAATAGCATAATTGAGGAGTTGCCGAGTACAAGTACGGAACTCAACCTCGTGTCACAGAAAACTAGAACGTACGAGAGAAAAACTAGCAAATTTGGAACTCGAAGATATCTCATTTCATTTCATTAGTCACATATGTTCTTACAACGATGTTCAGCAATATAGTATATAACCTGACCCACGAGAGTACCAAAAAAAAAAGGAGAGGTAAAGGGAAAGGGGCCTGACAAACAAAAGTTGACTCAGTCCAATGCCTCCATGTCCTCGTCTTCGCCCTCATCTGCCTCCTCATCCTCTGTGTCAGGGTGGTCAAACTAGTCAAGGTCAAAGCCTTCTGTCCCTTCCGGAAACCTCATCATTGGAGAGGTATCATCTGGCACCAAGCCCGACACTCTCTAATGCCGCGACCGTACATCTCTAATGCATAATTCCCTTTGGCCATTTTGAATTCTTCAGAAGCTTTAAAATTCTCCACGGCCTCCTCACAATCCTTCAGCCTCTGCCTCGCGATCTCCTGAAGTTCACTTTCCTTGTTTTGCAGCGAGGACTTCAACCGCTCCTCCCCTCCTCCAGTCCTTCTTTATCTGCCTCGATCGCGGCCTTATCTACCTCGATCGCGGCCTTCTCTTTTTCAGCCTTCATGGCCTTAGTAGAGTGATATTGCACGGTTTGCTGCATCTCGGCTCCCAAGTTCACTCTTTTACGACCTTGTTCTACAAGCCCATACCCAATGCTTATGGCCTGGAAAGGGCAGACGTCAATGCCAAAATTAAAAATATAACAAGAGTATAAATTTGAGGATGAGCACATACCTTGCAAGCATAAGAGAGAAAATAGCTAATCCCATTCTCTAGGTGAGCCCATCTCGGTACTTCTCAATCACCTCCAGGATCAGAGCTCTCTTGAGAACGTTGTCGACCTCTTCCCGGTCGGAGGAGCGGGAGGGAGAAGGGGCAGAGACGGCCATCGACTTGCCACGAGACTGGCAAGGCCCGCCCTATCTTCCCTTAGACGCTTGCATTGGGGAGTGGGACAGAAGGGTGCGGGGAACTTGGGGAGGCATAGAAAAGTTGGAAGCATGAGCATGGGAAGGTGCGACCCTCAAGGTAGAAGGTACGGTCTTTGTCTTCTTCCTTTTGGGATTATCTAGATGCTTGATGCCGAGACGAGCTCTATTTTCTTCCGCCTTCCTTGCCTTGGCAGCAATTGCAGCCTTTAGGGCCTCATTGTTGGCAACCATTGCTCCTGAAAAGGTCAAACAAAAGACAAAACATTAGTATCAGAGAGAAATTGGGCTTCTATTATACCTACAAGTCTAGAGCATCTCTTTTGAGACGGTGAAGGGGTGGAGAGGTCATGATCTGACGTATCCTCTTTACTGTATACCCCAGCCATGAGCAAGAGGTCATTATGTATGAGGTCACTCGCTTCCTCAGCTAACAAGCCTAAGTCTACTACTCTTATTGCACAGGCGGCCGTCTTATCGTCAATCGTCCCTATGTCGTTGTACTCTGTCACCTTGGGTCGCTTCCATGTCGACCCAAACAGGTTTCCAACTCGGGGACGGTAATAGAAAAATTGGGTCTTCCACCTACTAGATGAAGAAGGGATCCAAGGCAGAGTTATGACCCTCCTCCCAGCCAGGTATACTAGGCTATTGCACTTGGGGACATACTTTAGCTCGATAAGGGTCCTGAGCAGGTCGGTAGCGGGTTCAATAGCTATGGATCTACAGAGGATAAAGAAGTAGACTAATAGCTTCCACCCATTGGGGGCTAGTTGGGCCGGACAAATATCGACTAGCCAAAGAAAATGAAGGAAGAAGGGATGCAAGGGAAACCTAAGCCCACTAGCTAGGGCAGCTTTGAATACGGTGACCTCGCCATCTTCGCTATCAAAGGGAACGTCACCTAGCCCTGAGACTCGGTGGGTTCCATATAAGTGAAGGTCGTAAGTCCTCATAGTTTTCACTATATCATGCTCCTTCCACTTATTTCCCATCACTGGGACCTGAAGGTCGGGATCTGAATCTCCCCCAGGGTTTCGGTCGCTACCCTCATCCTCAGTCTCGCTACCTCCCTCTCAGTCGTCCTCACTTGTCTCCCTACTTCTCACCTTATTCGACTCTATTATGGACTCAGCCGATTGTGAAAATGGTTGACCGTGAAAACCCACTGGCTGTATGTCTAGAGGGATGTCTAAGTCCTCGATCTCTCTAAAGTCGTAAACCTCCACCCTTCGCCCAGACATTGTATAAAATCAAGAAAGCAAATAAAGAGAGAAACAAGGTAGGGGTCATACCTAATGGGTCATACGGAATAGGTTCAGAGGATTCTCAAAATTTGGGAAACTTTCCTAATTGACGAAGTGACGAAAGAGAGCCATTTCTCTTGCTTTTATAGTGGAAGGTATAACTGAAAGGCCACTCTTGGGAGTGCATGTCACTCATGGACACATTTAATGCATGTCTTTTCATTTCCTGACCACTGCGCTTCCTCTTCCTTGAAACGTTATACGTTGCTGAAACACCTCACGGGTAGCAGAGCTGTTTCGACGCACAGGGGCCTATGGAAGAGCTATAATTTACATTGGGCCTTCATGGGCCTAACGATGTTTGGAGGGGCCATGGTTCGCATTGGGCCTCCAGGGGCCCAACGACGTTGGTAGCATTTCGGCTTAAAAAAGAGTCCTAGCCCATCTATTCTTATGCAGAGCTCATCAAAAAGGCCCAGGTATAATTTGTCTATAAATATTCACTGTTCACGTGCATATTCCCCAAGACTTTTTTTAACCTAAATTTGCTTACGTCATACTTTTATCTCTTAGACCTCCCTTACTTACTCTCACACTGGAGGGGCTTCGGAGGTATGCCTCCCCACCTTCTTTTGCAGGAATAAGGGAGTTCGAACAGAGGCTTGGACTTGCGGAATTTATTCATAAGGGCGAATCGAACTTTGTCAGTGTTTATTTTTTCTTCTTTAATTTCATAGTGCAACTATGTTATGTGAGTATGCCTTTTCAAGTTGATATCAATAATAAAAAAGAATATATCTTAACAATATAAAAGAGCTAGTCGTGGGCCCCATCATCATTAATCCCCCATTGTTGCTATTTTGTCCTTTTGTGCCTTTTGTTATTTCAATTTGTTCCCTTCTATGTGTCTTCTTTCTCTGGCAATAAACACAAATGCCCCATTCCTCTTTCTTTAGACAAATTTTCATATACGCAACTCCCTCGTTCCTCTTTCTTTAGACAAATTTTCATATACGCAACTCTCCCATTCCTTTCTTTAGAGTAGTTTTCGACCAAAAATTTTTCAGTTCCTCCTATCATTCTCTTTCTCTCGTACCTCTGCTCCTTCTCTCTGATACATTGCTTCTTGACACCCTTACTATTTTTCTTTCTTCTCGGTCCGCCTGCCCATCAATTATGGTAAAAAGCTTCGATTTCTCTTTATTTTGAGTTGGGTTGGTAAGTTATTTTTTCAATTTTTTGTGTTTTAAATTATTCTTGTCGGTTTATGCTTGGTTTTATTTTATATTCTGGGAATTTGTGGCAAATTTTGGATTGGTTAGGAAAAAATTGAAGAAAAACCTCAGTAGATAGTAAACCCAGAATTTTCTTCCTAAAATTCGTGACCTTATTTCTATCTTAATTTATGCTTTAAAATTTCTACATATATTTTGCTTTTTTCATCCAATTTTTGTGATTTCATCTAATTTCTAATATCTAGCAGTGGCGATTTTCCCTTCCCAGATTGTATCGCGATCCAATTCCCAAACCCTAGAGAAAGTATCTTCTATGTGTTCATATCTGGGTAACCATGTTTGCATACCTCTGAACACCTAAAGAAGCATTATTATTTTGCTAGATCTATATATTTTCTTTAATGCCTCAACTTGTGATTTTCTTATTTTGTTTGATCTTGTAGGCCAAGAAGTGGGTTCATTTGTAAGCATTGTAAGCATTGAAAATGTTATTTTTTGCCTACATTGTAACTATCTTGTGATTTTTCTCATCTCATTTGTAGCTTTTTGAGCTTCTTCGACTACATCTTATATATATATTCTTTGTAAGAAAAAAAAATCTAATATGTCTTATTTACCCTACAAAAGCTTTAACAGTTGGTTTTTGTTTGAGTTTTTCTTTTTCAGGGCTATTAAATTCTACTGCTTGCTCATTGACTGTTACTAAATGATCATATCATTTCCATGATTTTATTAGCCATAAGTGTATTCCTATTGATTGAACCCACTATTCTCTAATGAGAAAATTATTTTGTTGTGTATATAATTTTGTTGGGACTGTGTAGTATAATGGCCGTTTTGAGGTCTCAAATATGGATTGCTTGGGCCCATGGTTACAGTAGTAGTAGTAGTAGTAGACGACAACAACAACAACAACAACAACAACAACAGCAACAACAATAATAGTAGTAGTCTAACAGCACAAAAACATTCTCTTCAAAACTAGAAGATACCATATATTTTTGCACTTTGGTTCAATTAAAAATAATATAATCAGTCCAGTAGAACCTCTGTGCACTATACTTGTATAGTGCAGCAATTTATGAAGTAATCATAGTTTTTAATTCAATTTTTAGAATTCTCAAAAATCATAGGTACCAATGAAATATCGTGCTGCTATATATATTCAAAGATGTTTACTGCATCTTTCTGGGGATAAATTGTTGAACTACTAGAAGAACCCCATCCAAAGTGAGACTACGTGCATGGCTTCAATTAATATAACATGACATACTGTAATGCATGAACTTCGTCATGAAGGTGTGTGTCTACTTTAGTGATTGCAATATAATTGCTCCAAAAGAACTAATGTGAGCAAGTGTGAAAAATTATGAAGTAATCGTCATGCTTAATTCAGTAGTCAGGAATCCTCAATATGCTCTTATATGAAATGAAATATTATGCTATTACATTATTGAAAGATGTTTACTGCATTGTTGTGGTGATAAATTGTTGAACTATCTGGAGAACCCACCCAAGCTGAAGCATCATTCTTGTTGCTATCTGCACAGTAGGAAATTAGATTAATGAGTTCCTTTTGACAAGCTTTAAAAAATAATAAATAAAATGACTTTGGCACAGAGAAACAACCTCATGTGCATCTCTTTAACTCTGACAAGGAGCATTTTCCTCCCCAAATGGGAGCAGCTGATGTGAAGCAACATAAGAACCAAAGCAGAAAACAAGTGTTTTCTTTCACGATATGCCCTGGTTTCAAAATTTCCATTCACAGAACCTTTGCTTCTAGCCTTGCTAATCTTAGATGTATAGTTTAACTTGTAGACCACACGGTTAACTATTTATTGTGCTACATTTAAGATTTTGCATGAGCTCAAAGAACAATTATCACACATGACCTCCAAGCCGAATATAAAAGCTTGGTTAGTATTTACTGGAACATGAACACTGATAAGAAAATCTGGTTTACTAACCTAATGCAAATTATGGGGCTGTGACACAGTCAAATTAAATGTAAAGTACCCAAAATTTCAGAATTCAAAACAAATTCCATGTACTCCAGAATTGAAACTAATGGTTGCTTCCAATTTGGAATCTACTGGTGAAGTAAAAACTAAAATAAACAGAACAACAACTGAATGAAAACCTTTCATCAATCAGTTACCTTCTTGGTTTGGAACTAATGTATTCATTGCACCCAATTAAATGGCATGCAAAATTTGATGACTACTGAATTTGACCTAGGGCTGTTAATAATGATATAAGGACTCCCAAATTCAAAATTCACAAAGATGAGGCATAAGTGAGTTTTTATCCTACAAGAGTGAATACATCACTCCTTGTAAGGTCTATGAAGGATTAGTTTCACACTTTTAGGAAGAACTAGCTATACTTCACATGTTATTTGTAATCTGTAAGTGTCAGGTTTGAATGAGAAAATAGTGAAGGATGTCACACTATATCTAGCCTAAGTAGGCTGCCTTCTTGAGCACATAATACAATACCTTAAAGTACATTGCTCAAGAATATCCCCTGAGAGCAATGTTACCAAGTTAGATTTCAGAAACAAATTTACTAAACATATAACAAGGCATATGAAATTTTATTATCCTTATTAGAAGAAAAATTTCTGCTACTTCAATCTTTTACAATTGCCAAATTTTTCAAAGGCATTTCATAAAATGACTTTCTAGGAAGGGATTGAAATATAAATTCTTCTCAAACTCAAGACAGTCTCCAACTTCATCAAATGCACTTCTGGAAATGAACAACGGGACAGAAGCTACTAAAAAGGAAAAACTTTTCATGTGATATATTATTTAACCAAATTTGGATATGAACAATGTACTGGTCCAAAAATCAAACTTCGCATCTAAGAAGATGTTTGCAAGTGCAAATACAGTTTGACACCATCAGTGCAGAAGAAACATAAAATCAAACTACGAATTCACTGCTCTTAATGAAGCTACCTGGAAAAATATTGGTGAGCCTAAGTGTTCATTTGTACCAGCAAATTATCTTCATAATGCTAAGTTGTTAAAGGCCAACTTCAGTATTATATATTGGTTTTCCTTTTTGTTCTTGGATTTGTTTTTTTTCCTTGTAATATAGATTTGCTGATTGATGTATTGTGTTTGTGTATTCGTTTGGCCAATTCTATTGTTTTTCTTTGATTCTTCTCTACCCATACCATTGAAACATGTTGTATGTTTCTACCAGATAAAGGATAAAAAATTACTCTAATTTTGATTAGTCTTTAGATATATCTTTCTATTGTTACAAAGTAATAATGTTTTCCATTTCCTTCTTTGTGGTTCCATGCTTTCCCCCAGTCTTCCCCTTTTTTGGGAGAATTCTCTTGATATATACCAAATAAGAAGGAAATGGCTAATTCATGGGAGATTTCCAAAAAGTGGTATTATGTATGGCTAGATTCTTGCAGCTTCTGTCTTCTTCCATGCTTTTATCTTTGATCTGGTGGTTTATGGCTTGTGTGTGTTTGATCTAAAGCTTATGTTCGATCTAAAGTTTGGAAGGGGACAAATTTATAAAGTCTTGCTGATACATATCAAATTTCACACAGATACACAAATTGTCTACTTCAGTATATGTTTTCTTCATATTCATCTTCATACTGTAAAGTTTGATGAATTAGCTAACTTAACTTTCAACAACTTAGCTCATATTTCTTCATACGTGTAAAGAGAGATTATCACTTTTGAGTACTTTCACAATTTCGATAGAAGATAATTATGTTATGTAAGAATATTTAAAGTAATTAGAGAACTGCCACATGGAAATCAAGCTTAATCCAAGGGTCAATTTTTACTATTTTTGGCCAATTTTAATTGTTGCAAAAGGAAAGAGAGAATATTCTAATTGTTTAGAATGTTTTATAGGAGAACTAGGTGCTTTAAAACTGAAAATTGTGACTGCTATTTCTCATTATAGACAATATAACTGAAGCGCTTTGGGAAAATTTCCATGGTCCTCTATTATGATATATGTCTGAAAATTTGTACGAATGGCTAACAATGCTGATCTCTAATTTTGAAGATGTAATTCGTAATGATTTTACACAAATTTTTGCTCATAAGTTATATACAATAATTCATATATTTGTTCATCATTTTCCACGCGAGAAAAGGATAGATAGTGAATAATGAAGTGACTTTGCTGAATTTATTTCTATTAGTTCAACATCGTTTTTCTTTCCCTGATACATTTTCTTTGTGATTTGATGAGCAGGATATGCAATCAGCTAAATTAACATACATGTCTTGCAATGTACACAGGGCAGCTAGCCACCTTTCCATAGACTCATCAAACTGTCCAACCGCATTGCTGATTCTAGCCTTCCGACAGTATGGTGTTTAAATCATAAGCCAATGACACCATTAGACATAGATACTGTGATAAACTTTGCTAAACCAAGTGCAGCCACAGAACTAAACATACGTGCAAATATGAACATTAACAACCTTATTATATAGATAGCAAGTAAAATTACCTACTCATATATGTTATTGACTTTGAATTCATGATTATCCACCATACTTCGTCTATTAAATATAGATCTAGTGAGAATTATATCACAACAAAAGTTTTCTGAGAAAAAATGAAATAGTGCTTGGTAATTAGTATATCTAACATTTTCCTCTTGATTTTCAAATGATGTGGATGTATTCATATCATGAATTGGAGTTGTAGTATGCCAACATATTAGAGGTTTTACTCATTAGCTAGAGATTACTTGTGCCAATGCATTACAGAGATTTATTCATTTGCTGGAAACTAACCGTAAGCCAAAAGCCATACTAGATGTAGTTCATATATACTTTTGGTGGAGACTATATGCTAAAGCTTTCTTTTTGTAACCATTTCTCCTCGATGCTGGGCATTTTGTGCCATCTAGGATTTTTTATCTGAGTTTTATGAAAAAATAAACATCCTTTGACAATGCCAATTTTTCAGATGCAAAACTAATTTCCCTTCTCAACGAATCAACTTTTGGTATTGCATTTCTTGGCATTGACTGTCAAGGTAGTGCCGTTTTGCTTGATGAATATGGAATCACCCGGATGCGATAATGTGTTGCTCATCTTTGGTATGATTATATTTGTACTGTTACCTTTGAACTTTAAATGTAGTCTTTCTAATGAGACTGATAATTGTTCTTTTATGTTTGAAATTTAAGGATGTGAAGGATTATAAGTGATGTGTAATGAAACTGAAAAGGGAATTGAAAAATTGCATTACAAGATGCATGTGTTTGAAAATTCTATTTAATGTGTTATAGGATGCATGAGTTCAAGAATTTTTCTACTCACCTTAAGGTGTTTCCTCCCCACTATAAACCTATGGATTTATAAATTAATGAAATGTGTTAGAAATTCTACAGATTTTGTAGAATGTGCGGATGAAAATTTTAGTAGTTGAAATGGAATTGTGGAATCCGTTAAACTTGTGAAAATGTGGCCAGAAGACCTCAATGCCTTGATAAGCTTATTGAAAGTTACAAACTTCTGAAGTACATTGAAAAACAAAATAATGTAGAGAACTGCAAAACCAATTCTCAATTGTTTGATGATGGTCTCATAAATATCAAGAGGCAAATGTAAAATAGAGAAATTTCTAAGATTATTGGAAATTACTTGCCTCAGTGGTTTTAATCAAACTAACTATAAAAAGAAGAGGGCAGAAGGAGAAAAAAGAAAACTGACAAAAAAGTTATTGGCATCCGAGTCAGTTGATAATCCATATTTTCTTCTTCCTATTCATTTATAGAGGCAAAAAACCCAGAGGTAATGTCTATGGTTATGAAACAAATCTTTTGGTTTTTATTTGCTTTTCAATTGCTCAAATGGTTCTTTTGATCTTATTTCCTTCTTTGCCACTCATTTTCTTTGCCCTTGAATTTATCTACATAATGCCACCCTATAACATTCTTGGTGTATATCATTAATTGTTTACTTCTTTTTGAGCAAGAAGTGGCTGTTAGAGCCCATAGAAATTCATTGTTTTGGAGTAGACATGTCGAAGATCTATACATTCTTTTTTCATTTTTAAGTCAAGAAATTGTCTTATTTTTCTATGCTTTGGCCATTCAAAGGTACAAATTGCTCTGAGAATATGTGAAAGTCTTTTGGCTTTGTTTCCAAGTTGTGAAACAGCAATCCTCATTTAATATGATATTTCCAACTTATTTTTTCATATGAGATATCCATGCTTGAAATGTTAGACTAGGCCTAAAGAAGCTAGGATATTGTGATTTCTATAACACCCTATAGTAATATTTGAAATATTGGACAATGCTTCATTGTTCATTACATAATTACGGGTTGAAGAAAATATTATGATAATGTCTAAAGCTTCTCTATCAAAAACTCCCTGACTACTAGCCAAGATCTTGCAATAGAATTTATCCATATCTTAATTTATAATTTTCTCCAGCAAACTTTATATTCTGAACTTTACTGGCAATGATGCATGGTGGATTTTCTTTTAACCCATCTTGTGCATATCAAAATATTCTACTGGCTTTGAATTATACCCAGAGCTTTCCAGAATCCACAATTTCCACAATTTTATATATTACTCCTTCAAAGAGTTGAGAATAGCTACTAATGATTTTAGTCCGACCAATAAAATTGGAGAAGGAGGACCTGATTCTGTATATAAGGGAGGTAAACTTTTATATTTCTTCCTCTTATTACTTGGCCACGGTTAATTATCTTTGCATAATTTTTTATGGAAAATCTTGTATGAGTAGGCAAATGTGAGGAATGCAATGGTTATTGTGGAAGTTCACTCAGCTGGATCAAAACAAGAGTAGGAGTTTCTCAAGGAGATTCAAACTATCTTTTGATGTTCATCATGAAAATTTAGTTAAACTTTATGGATGTTGTGCAGAGATAATCATAGAATTGTCATTTACAACTACCTTCTGCCGAACATTGTTTCCCTCTTTTGTTGTGACATCATTTTGTTTTTATACATATAAATAAATAAATTTTGATAGGAAATTTTGCATGTGATTATAAAGGGCAAAGGTGTCCCAAGAATTTGTCAAAGACCTATTTAATTTTAGCATATTATAACAATTACTTATTATTGTCGTATGTTAAAAATACATGCAATATTCTACCTATTTCTTTTCTTAGCAGATTAAATATACTATCCCTTATATTACCAAATATGTGCTAATGTAAGCAAAAATGAAGACGGGCCTCGAGCACCGTGCGTACACCCACTAGTGTGTGTGTATAACATATTACACTTTCAATTCGAGCTAATTTTGTATGTTGAAAATTTAGTTAAATATAAAGACAAATATATTTTTGTAATTGAATCTTGATTTACGTTCTAACTAGATTTTTTTAGAATTATAGTATTCATTCATATCAAAATTGACTTGTGAGTGTGGACATCATTTTATAAATATAGTACAATATACCAATTGCATTATATAAAATTACGAATTGATATGGAATTACAATTTACCATGGAATATTTGTAGTAAAATGCCTGAGTTCATAATTCTAGTATCCAGATCGGAAGAGCACACGTGTAAATTCACACGTCTAACCTATATAAAGTTGTAATAATTAACAGTCAAATAATTAGAGATGGCAATTTGACCCATTGATCTATAAACTCGTGGAAATATGCCTCTAATATGATTGACCTGTCACACTTAATCGGG